>CM042258.1:20964652-21222152 GCA_023566225.1 Romanogobio albipinnatus
CCTTCCTGCCCGCATGTGCCGTCGACATCACATTCAAACACTACTGCTACTGCCGTTACAAAAGGGCATGCTTCAGTGGAATCGTGTTGAACAATCAAATCAGTTCTGCTAGTGTCACTCAACAAATATATAGTTCAGGTGTGACAACAGTGCATTGATTCCAGGGAGGCTCACGTGAACTTCTGCAGTAGGGAAGAGGCATTTCAAAGTACTAGGACGAGAAGATGTGCTGAAAACGTGCATTTTGCATTTATACTGGATTGTGTATTTTATGGTCTATTTTCTCTGGTTTTAAAGTGTGTAAGCTAATAAATGTTCAATTACTAAACTACAAGTTATTAAAAAAAAGTTAGCAAATCTATTACAGCTGTTGTGAATTTGAGTGCATCTGCTCTGTATCTTGTGTGACGGACGGGCACATGTGAGAGGGTTGAGTCACGAGGAGAGAGGAGACTTACATCCTGCATCTGAGCGTTGAATAGAGCACATGAGGACAACTGAAAAGACTGTATCATAACCTGGGCCACACCCTGTGGAGCAAAACACAGCCAACTCCACCACGTCAGGAACAGGGGACACACACCAGCACTCAAGCGTACCACACGCAAACCATACACACATCTCACAATATCCCCATTGCAACAATCTGTTAGTGTCCTGGGTCCCGAGCTAAGAACCTGCGAGCAATGAAATCAGTTCTTCCAGATGATGGACGGAGAGCGGGTTTAGCAGCTGGTGAGTCTGAAGGACCATCATCAGTTAGTGCAGCTGTCCTCCTTGACATGCATGATGAGATGCAGCAGTCATCATTAGTCGGTTACACTCCTCCCTCGAGACTGACAGAACAAAAGTATGTGGATACCCCTTTCTAACCGGTTTGGCTACTTCAGCTACATGCATTTCTAACAGGTGCATAAAATCTCTTTAGACAAACATTTTTAGTGGAATTGGGTAGGGATGCACAACCAAAATAAAAGTGAAAGGCTAAGGCTACAATTGAATTACTTCAATATATGTGCTGCATGTTTCAGAGTGAAGCTCAGACTGGGTTCTTTTACAAGCGAGCAGCTCATGACCCAGTGTTTTCAGTGTCTCTGAGCAGCTTGGTTGGAACATTAAGAAGTCAATGAACCACCAGAATGTAGATAATGCTGAGAAAAGCTTATAAACACTGTTGTCAACCAAAGAGAAGCTTGTTGTACAGTAAAATAAAATTATTATTATATTTCTTTTTTTAAATACTATTTTTTTATATTGCAGTCAAATATTACATTAGTAATATTTTTCTTGTTTTATTTATTATTTTTAGTTAATAATAGATAATAGATTAGGAATGTAGACGCCAGGTCCCACTGATGCTTTTGTGTCTGAACAAGAGAGCGAATCTCTGCTTCCATGATTTAACATCTAGTGGAAACTCTTTCCAGAAGAGTAGAAGCTGTTCTGGCAGCAAAGCGAGGACAAACTCTTCATTGACGCCCATGGTATTTTATTTTCATAAAGGAAGTTTAAGGAATAACCTTAATTTTTGTAAATCCTACAATTCAAGACCAGAGTGGTAGAAAAGAGGAGGAGAAGTGGAAGTGTGTGTATGGGGTAACCTGTGTCTAAATTACCTCTTCGTGTTGAATAACTGCTAGGTCTTCCTTTAAGCGTTTCATGAGCTCTTTTCTCATGTGTTTGGGGGACTGTCCGACCTCTTGTTTGACCTACAGTGTGGGCATGCAGACTGTTGGGAATGAAGGCTTTACTTGCATAGGGACTGACTGTGTAAATCATTAGTCGGAGAAAGTCATGCAAAATCTGCTATGAAGGGTTAATCTATGATTAAAGCTTTAGTATTTGAGAGATAATCATCTCCAAACCACTGATGATTTCCAACTGGGTTAGCAGTTAATATAAAGATGATTCCAATAGCCCTTGAGCAGCTATACTGTTAAAGAGTTGTTCAGAAGCAGGAGAAAAGTGAAAGCCCACTAACAGCTGCTAATATAGATCCCTCCTTCACCTCTTCAACCATTCCATTCATCAGAGTATAGATTCCTTCAGCAATCTTTAAAAGATGCACACTTCTATATTGCTGACATGTGTTCTTCTGTAAAGGAAGCTGTGTCAGCAGGTCATGGTTTTCAGCAAAACGGCAAACAATTTAAGTGTCAAAATGTCAAATTGTCAGTTTGATCAAGAAAGAAGGATATTTTGCTGACCCTAGATTATTCTTGTTCTCAGAAATGCCAGTCACTGTCCAACTGAAAATATTAACACTTACTTTTAGCAACAGACCGGGTTAGTCTGCATACTATATTGGTCTGATTAATCAGCTGCAATGATTTGCATAGGCCAATTAATAAATATTACATAAAGTGTTCATTCAAATTGAACAATTTAGTTTAGATCTGCCATAAAATCATATACATATTATCTGGTAAGTTTGTTTTAATGTAAGTCTCTTATTTATTTGATCAAAAATAGTTTGAAACTGAAATATTACAGCTTAAAAGTTTTCTAATTGAACATATTAAAGTGTAATTTATTCCTGTGTTGGCAAAGCTGAATTTTCAGCATCACTACTCCAGTCTTCAGTGTCCAGTCTATGCTGATTTGGTGCTCAAGTAAGATTTCTTATTATTATCAATGTTGGAAACAGTTGTGCTGCTTACTCAAAAGAACAGCATTTATTTGAAAGAAATCTTTTGTTATATCAAATGTATTTACAGTTACTACTGACCCCAAACCTTTGAACGGTAGGACAGTGTATAATACTTTATCTGCTGCTCAGCAATATAGAACATTGAAATGTGCATCTTGCAATGAAGGTCACTTTTAACAGTATTTTTTTTTTTTTTTAAATGAAAGGAAACTTAATCTCTAGTACATATTAGTCTATAAAAACAGTGTGTTCCCATCAAGAGAAGAGGCCCTTCCCCACACCACTGATCTCCACTCATTGCATCACACTCACACAGGAAAGAGAATTAGTGACATTTAGAAAAGCATAACATCTTAAAACAATGTGTGTCAAAACAGTTATTTTGCATATACTTATTCTGAAAAATAATTATAGGTAAATGATAGGTACTTTAGTTTATAGGTAAAATTGATCAATTTCAATATGTATTTGAACAGTGTATCATGAGAGGGAGAAATAGAGAAAACAAGAAATTGCCTTATCTGAATCCATTAAGGCATCTCAGGTTCATGCATATGACAGCATTAGTGAGGAGCAAGCTGTCTGGTACAAGTGCCACAGAAAAACCAAAACAACAGAAAATAAGAGAGAATCTAGTAGTGCTAATATATACAGCTTGACAATCGCTGTGAGCATGTAACATGCTGGCTGATATCGCAATGAGAGACCACTGCAAAAATGTGCTCTATCATTATCATGTTACTGATTACGAAAGCAAATGCATCCATGCATCATTGCCTAAAAGGAAATAAGAATGGTGACAAACCCACACCACACAGCCCCCAATTCCATAAAGCCATGCATGATTGTACTGAAATCCCTTCATTCATGAGCGACACTTGAAAACACCAGCAGGAGGAAGAGATGAAATAAAGAGAACCTTTATTTTGTTCCTAAGCCATTGCTTAGCACCCAATTAACCTTTAAATCCGTCTCTGCGGCCTCTCCGAGGATGGAGGTAATTGAATGTGAGAGCCAGAGTTTCGTTAAGCAAACATAACATGGTAAGAAAAGAACTGCTTTGCATTTACAAGTCTGAATACAGAGCAAGAGACAC
Organism: Romanogobio albipinnatus; assembly: GCA_023566225.1. Taxonomy (NCBI): domain Eukaryota; kingdom Metazoa; phylum Chordata; class Actinopteri; order Cypriniformes; family Gobionidae; genus Romanogobio; species Romanogobio albipinnatus. Next base: position 20,968,399 of record CM042258.1, read on the forward strand.
AGCCGAGATGTGTCTAAAGAGAGAGATGAGGAAATCAATTCCATTTGAAGCAGCATTGTGATTCGGAAGTAAAGCTGCTAATGTACATTAGTCAAACGCAAGAGCATCTGTTTGCCTTTTGCATCCCAAGAAAACAAGAATGAAAAAAGCTACTAAAAGCATACCAATTAGGGATGAGCAGGAGCAATCCAATAGACAAATAACTAGTTGACAAGTAAAGATTAAAATCACAAAAAGATTGTCCTTTGTGCCTTTACCTGCCATAGACTCAAATGAATGTAAAGAAAATGTAAAGCATGATCTAAAAAAAGCTGATGTGTGTTCCTGCAACTTTACGTCACTTTTTTCTGAATATGAATGTGAAGTTATAAAAAGTGAAAGTGATATGTTGAAACAGAGCGTTTTTTATATATGCACATACACTAATGTTGACAGCCTACTTTTCAAATTGACTTGTATGTAAGCTCCAGATAAGTGCAAAACTTATTTTTTACTTTTTATTACTGCATAGGCCTACTGCTCTTAAAAAAAAGAAAAATTCATAGGTTGTCAAAAAATCTTTCCAAAACCAATATAAGTGTGGTCTAAGTTTAATATTTGAAAATTAAACCAAGTGTTAAACTTGCATTTTTAACTTAAATTGAATTAGGAGTAATCCATTACTCATATTTTAGATAGTGTACTCGACTATTAAATTACTCTAAATGCTCATCCCTAGTACCAACAAGCAACAGGTCATGGCCTCATAAACAAATACATGCATAAATACAGTGCATCCAACTCTGTGCCTGTCTTTCTCCGTTACCTCCTTTTTGCGGTTCTTCAGCATGTTCTGGAACTTGGAAAGCTCCTTGTCCTGCTCTGCTTTGATCCTCTTGGCCTCATCTCTTAACCGGTTGGTGTGGTCCTGCTCCAGACGTTCTATGGTCTGTTTTTGCTGTTTCTCCAAGTTCTCCACCTCTTGGTCATACTGACGTTTCTTTCCCTGTGGAGAGAGAGCGAGAAAGAGGAATAATGAATTACTGTAACTGACCACTAATGCACAGAACAATTTTACCGGTGTGTTTGTGCCCCTGTGAGACTTCATCAGACTGTTAAACCTGAGCTAACAGCGAGCAGTTCAACAAAAACACTAAACAATGGCTGCAATTGAGTCCTAACAAGATGTGATGAGTTTACAGCAATTAGCTTTTTCCATCACCTATTTTATCCACATTTTGGTATATCGCATGAAAAAATACTGGATGGAAACAGCACATAAATTTGAAAAGTGCAAATAAAAAACCTTCTCAATTGAGTCAGATTTTTTTATCCGAAGAAAACATGCGCATAAACTATGATGGAAACACATTTACAGAATAAATTCATCAATGCGCATCAAAAAAGACATTACTATGATGGGACGGCACAACTGGACTAACCAGCGGACGATCTCATTGCACAGAATGGGAAATGCTGTTTTGGTCATTCTGAAACGCCTGAGCAAAGTCTGTCAAAGTGGTTCAGTATAATTTCCTCCCAGAACAGTCTTACACAACTGCGTTCCCAAACAGCAGGCATCTGCCTCCGAAAGCAAGATAGTATGACCGCATTTATTGCATTTAATCTGCGCGCTCTGAGGTGCAAGTAACTTACAGTGGCTTCTCCTACTGCAGCAACTTCCATTTTTCTTACATCTTTTTGATATTTAGCGCCAGTTTATCTTCGGCTAGTTCTACTCTTCGGCAAACATACATGATGTTTGAAAAAATGCCATGTAAAGCCAGATTTTGGACCAATGAAATCAGACTGTGGGTGGAGCTACAAAACAAACCATTACAAAAATAGATCATAAAACCCAAGCACTGCTTGTTACTGTGGTGGCAAAATCTCAAATTAACATGAGAGAGATGGTTAGAAGACAGTGTATTGCAGACTTCCTATTATTTGAATCAATCTTATTGTGTTTAGATACTTTTAACTTATCCATCATGCTACATCTGTGTGCTTTTAAGGAAACGAAAACAGCTCTTTCAGTGTTTATGGACAAAACAAAAGAGTGTAAAATAAACAATGGATGACAGTGGATTACAATGTTGAATGTAAACAAATCTAGTGAGGGTATGAGGGTGCTGACCGTCATTTCCTGCTCGAAACGCCTGAAGAGCTGCTCTTTCTGCTGCTGCAGTTTATTGCTGAGCTGCTGTTGAGCTCTTTGCTCCTCTTTTTGCAGCAGCCTCAGTTCTCGGAGCTCCTGACGCCTACAAAACAAACACCACACTTCACACACTTTTTCTAGTGATTAAAAATAAAAAATAAACATTTATCATATATGCATTATCACCTGCCTGCATAAATTGCAATTAACTAGTAAAAGTAAATGATGTCAGCTTAGATACCTCAAAAATCTCAGTTCCTCACTCTTGGTGTCATTGTCGGTGACAATCTTGGATGTGGTGACACTGACTTCCACCCCATCAACCATAAATTTGCGGGTCTTTTTCAGGGTTTTCTTTTGCCGCTTGGTGTCCTGTGGGAGTGAATAAAGTTTAATGAATATTTACTTCTAGAACCATAACTTCAAGGATATCTGGCGCAGTTATAGGTACCTGTATTGAAACAGATCCTTCTTTGCTTTTGGAGAGAAAGCTGGAGATTGACAGGTTAATGTCAATGCTGTTAGTATCTGCAGCAGAACTGCTGCCGGAGTCAGAGTCTTTCTCTTTTTCAAAATCAGGTTGCGTCACCTCTGCTGCATTCTGCTCACTCTCAAGCATGGTAGGTGCTTCCTGGGTCTCTGATCTGTCTTCATTGGCTTCTTGAGGTTCCTCCGTTGCACTGACCTCCTCTTCTTTTACACCATTGATGACACAAACAGGCAATTCTTTCACAGAGGTGTCCTCAACTACATCTACTCCCTTGGTTGCAGGATCCTCATTGGGTTCTGAACTCTCAGCCTCATCTCCAGCTTTATCTTGGTCCTCTGTTGCCACTTGAGGAAGATCCTTCTTTACCCCTTCTGTAGAAATATCTGGTGAAGTTTCTGTTTGGTCCTCTGGTGAGGTTACTGTTCTCTCATCCTCCACTAGTTCCTTTTCAGTCTTTTCTTCCTCAGTCTCAATTTTGTCTTCTGTTTTTCCTGCAACCTTAACTGGTTCAGTGATGCCTTCTTCAGTAACACCATCAGATTTGTTCTCTGGTTCAGCTTCATCTGAAGGCAGAATACTTTCTTCTCCTTCATCTGTGGTGGTTTGTGGTTTGGCTTTCTGCTGCATTTCTTCACACTCTTCTTTCTTCTCTGGTGTCTCTGCCACCTTCACTTCTTTCTTTTCTTCCTCTCCTGTTTCTTCACTGACAGTTACAATCTCTTGGATGACCGTGTCATTTGATGCCGGTGTGTTTGGCTGATCAGAAATCTCCACTTCTGTGGTAACTGGTGTAGAAGATTCCTCTTGTTTTGGTACAGCCTCCTCACCAGAACGAGATTCCTCAGTGCTGGTGTCTGACACACTGAACTCATTCATCTTCTCATCCTCAGCATGGTTGGGTTTGCTGGTGTCCACCACCATGTCGGAGGTTTTGTCACTAGCCTGATCCTTTGAACTGGGCTTTCTTTCAGGTTCAGTCTTCTCTGTGACCGACTCAAGAGTTGGCGTGTTCTGATACTGCCTCTCATCCTCAGAGCTGCCAACGCTAGTGTCCGATAATGCACGTTTGTGCCCAGGCACCGCCTACATATAACATAAAAACAAAGTGACTGCAGCAACAAAACACTGTGTGATGTGCATGAAGACAATTAAATAATTCTGCATGGAAGACAACACCACCATATTATCATCCCAATTTTCTAATTCTCTGAATGTGCTTCTACGTTCTGAAAGTGGTCAAAAATGTTAATGTTCATACCTGCTGGGGCTCGGGCTCTTCTTCTTCCTCTTCCTCTTTTCCCTCTTCCTCTTTTCCCTCTTCAACCTCCTCAACCACTTCAGCTTTAGCCTCAGCAACCAGCTCTCGCAGTGGTTTGTTATCCACCACATTTGAAACAAATGGATGCTAAAAGCAGACCATGGCTTATAAGTTAACCAACATGTGCATTTTAAACTCATCCTTTAAATTGAACTGAATCAAGAAATACAATATAGCCCAACCTGTAAGAGCTGCAATGCACTCCACCTATTGTCTATGTTCTTATCCAGCGCTTTACGCAGGAAATCACTGAACTCCGGAGACCTGTTTAACACAGCGGAGAAACAAATATAAACCCTGTGCTGAAAGCTCTTCATTTAGGGTATTACAGTCATAACTATTGAGCAACAGGCTATGCAGCTAAAGGCTGATCATGTGTTGGGACTCTGGGTGGGCGACAGCTTATGATTCATCAGCTCAATAGCCTCCAGCCCAGTTTTATTATTTCTCAGTTGGGAGGTGATTTATCATACCAGCCAAAATATTACTAAATATGACCAAAAAAAACAAACTCATTGAACATTGTAATAACCTGTCCTCAGAAACGATCAATATTGCTTCTATTGCTAATCACATTTTACTTCATTGACACATGTGGAAGATCATGGCACTGTGAGTCATAACTCTCACCATCGTGATGGAGTTGCGAGTGTGGGGGGCTCAGACTTTGCTATTTTTAGCAGGACTCTCATTGGGTTCATCTCGTGGTTGGGAGGCTCGATCTGTGCCAGCTCAATCAGAGTCACCCCCAGGGACCAGATGTCCGCTTTGTAGTCATACGGTCTGTCCTTTGACGTCTCACACATCACCACCTCGGGTGCCATCCTTGCATTTAAGAGAGAGAAGGGGAGGGGATTTTGTTCAACTGGACAAATAAGAACCGTATTATGTGCCATATTCACAGCTCTGTTCTTACATAGTTCAAAGCAAGACTTAAATTGAGTGACTAACCAATAAGGCGTTCCAATGAAAGAGTCTCTTCTCTGTAGTGTCTTTGTATTCTTTGCAGACACTCCAAAGTCAGCTGAGAAGAGACATTGATCAAAATTAGAGACATACAGTATGGCTACAGCAATATGGAATAAAAGAGACACGATTTTAATAGATATATTAAATATATCTGCCCCATACACGTGTGTTGATGATGTCGCACGTGGTAATGTGGTGATTTCGTTATGAAATTAGGGATGGAAAATGAATTGTAGGTCCTAATAATTTAATAATAATACTAGCCTTAAAAATAATAATTATTAATAATAATAATCATTTAAAACAATGGCAAAACGAGCCAATTATCGCCTTGCTAATATTGTAATCGTCAATATCTTTGGCTATCGTCGTTACACGATACTATCATTTATCGGCATTTAACACTTGTTACAACATTTCACATTTATTTGTATAGCGCTTTTCACAATACATATCATTTCAAAGCAGCTTTACAGGAAATGCATGCGCCTACTTTACAATTTAGAGTGATCTGTTATCAGAGGTGACTCTGTCCAACTTAGTGTACAAATGTCTTCCAGTCCCACACCTTAAAAAACATTTAGGGCTGTAATCTCCCAGTCGATTAGTTGATTATTAGTCGATACGTTCTGGCTCAACCAAAATTCTGAGTCGAATTTTTGCTGTGTTCATTTTATCAGTTTTGCCACGTTCATTTAATTCACGTTCATTTAATTAGTTTTGCCCAAGCGGCAACCTCCCGCAGTTTCTCTTGAAGCCAATACGGAAGTGACATATACTGCAATTCATCGACTGGGGACAAGCTCCAGAAGGGAGCAGAATCTCATTGAGCCCCATGTTAAAATGGCCAACTTTACAGCAGATTAAAACATGTTTACAGCCTGGTACAAATTGTGGTTTTGGTCTATACGGCTAATTTTGCCCTTCATGACAACTGTGAGGGGGGTGAATTTTTTTATAACTCATTCGTTTACATTATATAAAGCATTAAAGTTCTGCATAATTAAGGGCGTGGCCACTTCGAGTGACAGGCGGATAGCCATTTGTCTGCTGTCTGTTAGTCATCGTGTCACTTCAGCTCCGCCCATGTCCTGCCTTTTTGCCCATTTTCTGTTATCTGGGAGTGACGCGCTGCCAAGATGGCAACGGCCATCTCGTCCATACTTTGCACTTCAGAACGGCTCATCAGAATCCTATGGGTGACATCACGGACACTACTTTGTTCATTAATTTTACTCATTTTGATGACAATTCAAGAAGGTCAGGAAATCACCATTTTAAAACTCCTCAATACTTCCAGGCTTTAAAGAATGTGGGCCAGTAAACATTTTTTATCATTTATATAATATTATAGTATTTATTCATATTTTTAATTAGCTTATTTTTATATTTTTCAGTTCTCTTTAAATTTAATTAAATTTGTACGCGTTTTGTTGTATGAGCATTTTGTCTTTTTTATCAGTTTTTTATCAGTTATTTTAGTACTTCAACTAAATTGATTTTAAATGATTTATAATTTCATTTAAGTTTTTTTAAGTTTAAATGAATCATCTACTAGGGCTGTACAATTAATCGAATTTCGATTTCGATTTCGATTTTGCCTCCCAACGATCACCAAAATAGTACAATCGAGAAAAAACGATTATTTTGCCTTGCGTTCTCAATGAAACGCGCACGCGCACATCCGCCCCTCCCGAACCCACAAATCTCTCTCAGGTCGTGAGTCTCGTGTGCATATCATCCGCTGGAATTTAAAAACTCGGCGCGAGTAAAGATGGCAGAAGGAGGGCAGTTACAGCAGCGTTTGGTGAGCAAAAAAGGCAAAACCAACTCCGTTGTCTGGGAACAGTTTGGCTTCGAGGAATCAGACGACGAGCAGAAACATGCTAAGATTTGCTACATGGTAGTGGCTGCAACGCAAGGGAACACCACGAATTTGTTTAACCACTTGAAAATTAAACAGAGTGACCTATGACAATCTAATAAAGAAACAAAAACTGAGGAGAGCAGGGGAGCCGTGTAAACGTCCTTTTTTTCCCTTCATATTTTTCAAATAATTCTCTCTTTGTAAAATTTGTTCAATGCATGCGAGATTGCGAGTGCTGCCATATTTTCGAATATGACCAGTCGTTTTCACCGTCATCACCCGGGTTTAGTGCTTTAGGGTTTAGGTTTAGAATGAGAAGCCGCGCGCGCTGTGAGAAAATGTGTCTCTGTGCGTTCATCCGAGAGCGCGCACACGTCTCTCAGCGCGCAAATATTGAGTTCTCTTTCAAGTCTTGCTCTTAAACGGACAAACTCACACAAAACGTATGTCAACATGTCCATCTTGATGAGTATCTTAGCAGACATAGTCTGTATATGCCTTAAGTGAACTTTATACAGTCGATAAAGAAGACGCGAGGTCTTAAAGGGGCAGTAGCCTTTACTGCTGTCTGTTTAATGTCAAACAACAAAAGACAAGGACATCACTCACCGCTCTTGATTGAATAGCTTTTGTAAGTTTAATAGGATTAATCTTTAATTTATGCACTCAAATATGCAATGTTATTTTACATTTGATACATTTCTGTACCTGAAAACTAATGTTAGACGTACATGAAAAGCATAGCCGAACCATATTGTTGATCTTATTTATTTGTGGTTATCATTTTTACGTGAATACTTTTATACTTTGATTCGAATACATGTTATATTATTTATTTTAATAGTTCAAAAAGTACAACAAATGTTACAATTTCAATTGAATTGTTGAAAGGTGTATTTTTAATAAATACAACACATTCCCAAAGTCATGTGAAATAATCGTGTTACATAATCGTGATTTCAATATTGACCAAAATAATCGTGATTATGATTTTTTCCATAATCGAGCAGCCCTATCATCTACTAATATTTTATTTCAGCTTTATTTCAATTAACAATTTTTTTGGGAATAGTTTTAGTTTTATTTAGCAATAACGACACTGTCTTCTTTTCAATGCAGTCATTTGTCCCTCAGGTGCAAAGACAGTATTTAAGCACACTTCATGAAGCCATTACCCAATTTGACTTCTCCATCTGAGGTAAAGAGAATATTTCCAGCCTTAAGGTCCCGGTGTATAATCTTATTCTCATGGAGGTAAACCAGTGCCTCCAGTGTCTGTTTACACACAACCCGGATCTGAGGCTCTGTCAGCGGTCGCTCCAGCTCTGCAGACATACACATGCAAAATGGCTATAAACAGTCACTGCTAAGCAAGCACACTTTATAAAATTTGTATGTATTCAAGTTAAACTAGACAAATACACTACAATGTAACAGTGACAAAGGGCTATGACTTTTATTAATAGACTTGTCCTCTGTTGTTTTTCTTGGGTTGTGCACAATGACTGAAGCAATGTGGACTTTATTACAGCAGCACTGCTGGGATAGGCCATCACAGAAGAGACAGAAGGCAACAGAGGGCGTTATAACAGCACAAATAGTGAGTCACAAAAGCATTTCCATCATAAAAACACCTCCCACCAGCAACACCTCTCTTACAGGCTAAATGTAGAAGTAGCCAGATTTTCAAGATTAAACAGACATAAGAAGGAGAGGTTTTATTCTTACAGGATATTGTTTACAACTGCCAAATGTTTTTCAATCAACTATGGTGACAAGATTTGTGATTGGAAACAGCTTTTTTAAAATAGTACAGACAACACTGTACAAAAAGAGGGAAAATGGGACCATTTGTTAGCCATTTAAGCATTGATTCTGGCTGAATCAACACCACTGAGGGCCATGAAAAATGTGTAAAGTCTACTTATGAACTTGCTAGCATGGCATGTCACAGAAAAGGTCTGATCTGTGTGGGGACATTTCAACAACGCTTCCCCAACCAATACAGAAAAAGGCTGAGTAGCTTTAAAAAGAGCCTAACCACTCCTTAAAAAACTGACGCTGATAATTATATGGGTCCAGTCCAGTGGCAAAAATGAGCACAGAATGCTGGTGTGCCAGCGAGGTCTGGAGGAATGGATCATCGCACAGTAGAACAGACTCAGACAACCACAGTGCTTCTATTACCTTCAGTGAAGCAAAGACCATTAAACTTACCCAACATTACAGCGTCCACCGCTCCTCCAGCACAAAACTCAATGAGAATCTAAAGAAGGGGGAGAAAGAAAGAGATCCAGAAGATGAATGAACTAATAATAACACTGATTCCACAGTTTGCAATGTAGTGTTTTACATTAGAAGAATCAGAATCAGAAAGAGCTTTATTGCCAAGTGTGCTTGCACACACAAGGAATTTTTCTTGGTGCTGAAGCTTCCAGTGCACATATACAATACAAACACAACAAGAACATAGTAATGCAAATTCTAAGAATAAAAATATGAGAAATAGTATAAAAGATATAAGGTCACAGTTACGTTTAGTCAGAATAAACATTTACAGATTATGAACATATTTACAGTATTTGAGTAGTATGAATATATAAACATAAAATATCTCCTGAGTTTGGCGGGGATGGCCTGTGGGAAGAAACTGTTCCTGTGCCTAGATGTTCTAGTGGCCAGTGATCGGAGTCGCCGTCCTGATGGTAACAGTTCAAACAGAAGGTGTCCAGGGTGAGTGGAGTCTGTGATGATTTTCCCTGCTCTCTTCCTCACTCTGGAAGAGTACAGGTCCTGGAGGGTTGGGGGAGCACCAATAATCCTCTCCGCAGTCCGAATTGTGCGTTATAGTCACTTGATGTCAGATTGGATGGAAGTGCATAAGACAGACTCAATGACAGCTGAGTAGAACTGAATCAGCAGCTCCTGTGGAAGGTTGAACTTCCTCAGCTGACGAAGGAAGTACAGTCTCTGCTGGGCCTTTTTCACAATGGAGTCAATGTGATTGTCCCACTTCAGGTCCTGAGAGATGGTAGTGCCCAGGAACCTGAATGACTCCACTGCATCCACAGTGCTGTTCATGATGGTGAGTGGGGGGAGAGCTGGGCTGTTCCTCCTGAAGTCCACTATCATCTCCACCGTTTTGAGCATGTTGAGCTCAAGGTTGTTATAACTGCACCAGACAGCCAGCTGTTCAACCTCCAGTCTGTAAGTAGACTCGTCACCATTTTGGATGAGGCCGATGACAGTGGTGTCGTCTGCAAATTTCAGGAGCTTCACAGAGGGGTCTTTAGAAGTGCAGTCATTGGTGTACCCTGAGGGGCGCCAGTGCTGGTAGTGAGAGTCCTGGATGTGAGTTTCCCCAGTCTCACGAGCTGCTGCTGGTCTGTCAGGAAGCTGGAGATCCACTGACAGATTGAGGATGGCATGGAGAGCTGGGTCAGTTTAGCTGAGAGAAGATCAGGCATGATGGTATTGAAGGCCGAACTGAAGTCCACGAATAAGATCCTTGCATATGTCCCAGGTCTGTCGAGATGTTGCAGGATATAATGCAGCCCCATGTCATCGGCCAGTTGTTGATTCTCAGCAGATCGGGGGGATGGTGACTTGTAATTGGTGATATTCTTCAAGCCTGTCCAAACTGAAGCTGGGTCGTTGGAAGAAAACTGGTTTCTCAACTTTTCAGAGTAGCTTCTTTTAGCAACTCTGATCTCCTTTGTCAGTCGGTTTCTGGCCTGGTTATACAAGACTTGTAAGCATCCTCTTTGGCATGACGAAGCTGTTTGAGTTTCCCAGTAAACCATGGTTTATCATTAGTGAATGATAAGAACGTCCTGGTAGGAATGCATGCATCCTCACAGAAACTGATGTATGATGTTACAGTCTCTGTTAGCTCGTCCAGATCAGTGGTAGCAGCTTCAAAAACAGTCCCAATCAGTGCAATCGAAGCAGGCTTGTAAGTCCAGCTCTGCTTCATTATTCCATCTTTTTACAGTATTTATTACAGGTTTAGCTGATGTCAGTTTCTGCCTGTAGGTCGGTATAAGATGAACCACACAGTGATCAGAGAGCCCCAAAGCTGCCCGTCAGACGGAGTGATATGCATTCTTTATTGTGGTGTAACAGTGGTCCAGTATATTACTGTCTCTGGTGGGACATGTAATGTGCTGTCTGTATTTTGGCAGTTCACGGGAGAGATTTGCTTTATTAAAATCCCAAAGAATGATTAAAAGAGTCTGGGTACCTTTGTTCAGTTTCAGCTATTTGTTCAGCCAGCTGTTATAGCGCCGCACTCACACACCTGTCTGGAGGGATGTGCACATTCCCGAGAATGAACGAGGAAAACTCCCGCGGTGAGTAGAAGGGTTTACAGTTTATGAAGTGCGCCTCTAGATTAGGAGAGTACATCATCTTCAGCGTTGTTACATCTGAACACCAACTTTCGTTAATGTAGAAACACAATCCACCACCTCTCGTTTTCCCTGTTAGTTCTGCGATGCGCTCGGAACAGCTGGAAGCCCGGCAGATATAGTGCGTTGTCCGGGATGGCTTCACTCAGCCAGGTTTCAGTGAAGCACAGTGAAGCAGAGTTTGAAAAATCTTTGTTAATGTGGGTGAGGAGAAGAAGTTTGTCTGTTTTGTTAGGAAGGGATCAGAGATTCGCAAGATGAATACCAGGGAGTGGAGTGAGAAAGCAGTGCGCACTGAGTTTAACCAGCACACCGGCTCACTTTCCACGTCAGCGTCTGGCCGCGCGTTTTAAAGACACAGCTGCGGCTCTGACGAGGATATCAAACAAAACGTCCAAATAATTAAAAACTGCAGAAATGTTGTCTGGTGTGTGTTTCCTAATGTCCAGTAGTTCGTCTTTGGTGAAACTGATCGGAAAAGAATGACTAAACGCAGAACAAACAAACAAAAATAACACAATAGCTGAAGAGCTCCATACCGAGGCTGCCATCCGCGGCGCCATCTCCATTAAATGAATACAATAGGGTGGAAGAATGCATGACATTAAATGAATCAAATGTTACAGTACAGGCATTTATAATGTAACAAAAGATTTATATTTTGAATCAATTCTGTACTTTTGAACTTTCTATTCATCAAAGAATCTTGAAAGAATGTATAACGGTTTCCACAAAAAAATTATTATTGGTTTCCTCCGACTTCAATTTAAAGCACTGATGACTTCACTTACAAACCTGTTCAGAGGTCTTTGTTAATGCCCCTCTCAGGTATCATTAGAATGGCTATGATGAGATGAGAACATTTAGTAAAATTGCTAACCCAATTTCTAGTTTTATTAGGTTACTCAAGCATTCACTTATTTTTTGGTATACTGGATAATGGCAACCAACAGCAGTGCAGTCATAAATGAAACTTAAGCCTCTGAGTGAAATGATAAAAGGATTATGTAAGTGAACACCATCCTATTACACTGACCATAGCAGCTGATCTGTAAGGTAACAGGTGCTGCAGAAAAATCAATACAAACCCTATATTATGCTCGATCCCATGAGAGGAGGGAAATACATTGTAATAACATAAGCAATCTCATTAAAAACTAAGAGAACTTAAGAATATTGGACACACCTCTGCACTAGAGCGTTGGTTCTTTCATATTGTTAACTCATGAAAAGTCAGCTGTATCTGAATTAACTATGAACACTGACAGGAGGCTGGAGAATAATGTAACGTGACAAACAATTGACTGCTGTGCAGATTTTAGTCAGCTTTCTATGAATATTTTACACAGCTCTGACACTTAAGTGTAGGAACAATCTCTCAACGCATTTAGAAGCTTGCTTGTGCTGCTATGAGCTGTGCATTCATATCTCTTGATTAGCAGCCAGGCTAAGCAGACTGGACTTGCATCTAATTAATTCATGAGCACTTTCTCTGGTCATTTGAAATAGGCCATTATCCTTCTATAGATGCCAACCGCAGAGAGGAGGATCATATGAAACCATCCTGCTGTAATTATCATGGGAGCTCTATAGTAGAAAAATAGGATCCACTGACACTGTTTAGACAGGGATGAATAGAGAGGAATTATTATGGACTATTATGGAGCCGTTAGAAATCCTGTGATGTGTTTTGTGAGGGGGAAATAATGTGGGAAGGAACTTGATTTTATCCATCAGGATTTGATTGGATCATAACATCTTAAAGGGTTAGTTCACCCCAAAATGAAAATTATGTAATTCATTATTCACCCTCATGTCGTTCCAAACTCACAAGACCTTCGTTCATCTTCAGAACACAAATTAAGATATTTTTGATGAAATCCGAGAGCTCTCGGACCCCTCCACAGACACCAACGCAATGACCACTATCAAGCGGGCACACAAAAAGTATTCTTGTCGCTTCATTACATTAAGGTTGAACCACTGGAGTCACATGGATTATTTTAACAATGTTTTTACTAACTTACTGGGCCTTGAAAGTGGCTGTTGCATTGCCGTTTATTGACGGGTCAGAAAGCTCTTGGATTGGGGTGAGGTTATAGAATGACACGAGGGTGAGGAATTAATGACAGAAATTCTAATTTTTGGGTGAACTAACCCTTTAAGATTTTATTATGAAAAAATTTTTTTTTAGTTTGATAAAAATATCAAATTAAAAACATTATTTCAAATCTATAGCACATGCAGTTACAAAATTATTACAAAGCCGAAAAATTAACATTAGGCTTTTTTAATAGCCTTGAAGTACGTGAGAAAAACACAGCAAGATCCTGTTTGTTTTGTGTACAAACACTACTTATCCAACAACACAGTGCTACTCTTTGATGAGCAAGGCGAGAGTGAAGTGTGCTCTCACTCCTACTCCTCCTACAGAGGTCAATGTCTGTGTGTGTGTGCACGTGTATGTGTGTGCCTGGCTGTAGTACAGCCGAAGTAACCAAACCCCTCATGAGAAGAGTCACTCACCCATAGTTTGCTCTCATAATAGAAAGCATCCAGAAGTTTGACTATGTAGTGATGGTCACAGGAGGCAAGGATTTCAATCTCCACCATGTAGTCCTCTAGCTCCTCTTCTGTTTTGGTATCGATCACTTTAGCTGCAGCAAGAATCCCGGTCTCTTTGTTCTGAGCCTGTGATAAAAGCAAACAGTGGGAAACATTCAACAGGTTGCACAGGCATACAATGGCTTCTATGATTCTGTACAGGCCTGGTATTCAAACAGCAGCTCACAAGCCTAATGCAGCATTTTAATGTCAGTGCCAGGGGCTCAAAGGATCCTTTTCTTTTATCTTGAATAATTTTTCATCTGGCTGTAATAACTGTTAGTGTCGTTGTGAGTTACATATCTATTATGCACCTCTACTCTGAGCACAGACAACCAATCAGATGCAATCAATAACTAGAAGCTCAATTTCGCTACTCTCAACCTCAGACGTCATGCCCACGGACAGCCAACACTCCATTTGCTAAACGTCTGATGCACATGGCAGCCTAATAAAAAAAAATACATTCACAAATTCTAAATCTGATTGGTTGACTTTTACCTGATTTCTGGGAGACTAGTGTGTGACCGTCTTTAATATCTGCCAGCAAACAAATCTGTTTTCTCAAAGACAGTGACAATGAGAGCTTCACACACAGTTAAATGTAAAAGAGATGTTTGTTTCCCTACAAGATACAGGAAAAGTATAATTTTCCAAGCTGTATGTCCTCTCGCATATTTAATGGAAGACTAGGTGAAGTATCTTACTGAAAATTGAATATCTGCAGCATATGAAAGTACTGATGCCGACATCGCAACCAAAACTTATTTCACATAAAATAATGTAAAATTCTTATTTCGGTTGGTGTAATAAATAAATAAAAAAAAATAATAATAATAATAATAATTTAGAAACACCCTAAAAGAGTGCATTCAATATTCAGTGCAGCTTCAGAGACTGAAAATGCAATGTTAACTTGACTTCTGAATTGTCTAATATGTGTAGCTTTGTTACTCAATTGTTACTCAATTTTAGGCATTATTTTAATAGCATGAGTAGCACTACGAGGTAAACAGAATATCAAATAAAACTATTGGTAAAAAGAAGGAACATTTTACAACCTATTAAATGGCTGAACAAGAAACAAATTCCTGTATGTACCCTGAGATTAGTATATTGCCTTTGACCTACTTCGTTACAAAAGCACTTATTCACAGCTTTACTCTAACAGGGGAGACATTCAGAATGAAACCTATAACCATCGAAGCACATTGGGCTTGCTAACTAACTCCCTTGTTACAATACTCAAATGAAATTGAACAATAAGCCAACAGAAGTCACGTTTGTAACTGTTTTATGAAATTCTGGAATACTGAACATGAGATATGTATATCTATGATAAAAAAAAAAACAGAAATGACTTATAAAAGATTAGCCCCTCCCTGTAACCTGCAACTGATACAAGCAACAACATCTATTCAAAAAAGCAGAAGAAAAAAACGGAAACATGACAGGGTTACCTCATCTACAGGCGTGCCAGAGGCTGTTTGAGGAAATACATATCTCCGTCAGGCTTTGAGGTCATTCCTATTTGAACTACAATGCAAAAATTTTGTATTAAGTGTTTGCATTAGCTAACAGTTCCAGAATATTCTATTCAAAGCAGAAGTGACTAATGGCAGGCGTAACACGTTATTCCATTCAAACCATCCTCCATCTATGCCAAGGAACACAATTTCTATTCTGGGATCAACCTCTGAGTGTTTACAGCTACCCGAAAACAGAGAAGAGCAGACAGAGAAAGGAAAGAGTCAAGTATACCATAAAATGTGTGAGTGGATCAGAGTTTATTGTAACAGAAAGTCTCTCAATTTCTCTCACTCTCACTTGTACTGCTTTGTGCCTGTTTCTACCCTCAGACCGACAGGAAATTAACACAACCTCTGCATATCTGAAACAACCATGCGTGTGTGCAAGAGAGAGAGAGAGATAGATAGAGAGAGAGAAAGGGAGAGAGAGGGAGGGTTAATTTAGTTTCCATTATTGTTCGACAGAAGCAGCGAGTCTGGGTGGGTCACACTTATCATAGTTCATCAGAAGAGTGAATAATTATCATAACTGTATTGTACTAGGGCTGATAAGAATATGACAGACTTATCTCAATGATCAAAGAAAGAAAATAGACTGATCAATAAAACCTAAAAGCAAATTCCGATCATGCACCAGTCAATCAAAGATACAAAGAAATTGAAATTCAGAGTCAAAAGTCAAGACAGATCTTTTCTTCCATTTTGCAATCTACATCCAAGTATAAAAAAAGTTGGGTGGGGACTTGATTCTCTCGATCAGTAGTTGATTTGATTTTGAGAGTCCTGCATACATCACCAGAAGGTCCAGTTACTTAATGACATTTTACTAAACATTCTGAGGTACATTTTTAGGAAAAATTAAGCATGCACAGATAAATTCTTTGCAATAAGTTCTATAACATGTATTTGACAAAATACATATGGGGAATTGTCATGGTTACTTTAACTTGGCCACAAATCAGTTCGCATCTCAGAAATCTACATACTAAATTGTCAAGGAAAACATTATAACAGGGCTTGATTCCGTCCCTCTGGAAATGACTGAACGGTGGGTGTTCATTATCAGAATGGAGCCATATGGAATTTGCTAAAAACAAGGCCTGAATCACATTATCCAACAGCCAGTATGGCCTAAGACTGATGGCACTGGACAAGCAACATTTTTTCAGAGGAAAGTTATTACATTTTGAAAGTTATTACATTGTTTTCCTATTTGGAATAACATTCACTGATTCATTTCACTGACCAGAAATGCGAGGTTGTTTTGCTTTGAATTTTTTTTAAATTGACTCAAAACACAGTATATTTCACCATAGGCAAGAGGGGGATAAAAGGCGGCAAAGCGAAAAAGAAACAGTGAACCTCTGGTAAACCACACGAGTAACAGATGTTTATCAAAGTGTCCCACAGCCCCAGCATCACTGCATGGCTGCAAAACTGAGGCAGGAAGATCCTGCTGAGTAACCCTGTAGAATAGATCAACCTCACCACACCTCTACATGAGATACTACATTCATTCAAGCTACACGCAGGGAGTTACTTCCTCACTAGACAGCTTCTTAAAAATACTTATTTCAGAATAAAATGTCCATAAACTTGAGACATACTGATTATATTTTGTGGCTAGTTTTGTACGAAAACCAGTGCAGACTCTTGAACAACAAAGAGAGAAAAATAACTCATCTGTCTGCATATCAATCATGTCACTGAACGATATCTCAAAGACGTATGTGCTGTGCACAATTTATTTAGTATGTCACACCCAACTTGTGGTGTCACAAACAATGCATTCCATAAACGGGAGCAGTATGGAAACATTCTTCAACAGATTAAAGTGAGTCTGAAGCCAGCCATGGACTGACAGGAATGGTGTGAATTCTGTGAGGTTTAATTACCAACTACAACTGGTTCTACAAAACAGTCCCTCCAGAAAAAACGTGATTATGCGATTGCATGATTTAATGCATAATCAGCCAAAGTCCGCATATTTATGCGGGGGTCGCATTTTTTTCAAATACGCCGCACTTTCGCAGCGTAAATTTCCACGTGCAAAATATGCGTGGCTAGCATGATTTCATAATCCCCGCATTTTCGTTACAAAAAAAAGTCATATATATTAGCAGAAAGCTGAAAAATGTTTGTTTACGTCACACAAGAGCCGCCATTTCCCCCTATTGCCATGGGAACGTTTTGAAGTGACGTAATTACCCGATGTGAACGTCATCGAAAAGCTGCAAACCCCGTGGTGAAACCATAGATATCGGTGAAACCATGACGAAGCACACAAATTCCCATTTGCCAAAAAAAATAACAGCAAAAGACCGCGCAAAGCAGTTTCCCGGTGTGTTGACCGATTTAAAAAAACAGCATCATGAAGCTTCGAAGCGTTATGAATCAGTGAGTAGATTCAGCGATTTGGATCGCCAAAGTCACGTATTTCAGCAGTTTAACACATGATCCGAATCATGAATCGACTCGCTGATTCATAACGCGAGTCGAATCGCTGATTCATAACGCGAGTCGAAGCTTCATGATGCTGTTTTTTTAAATCGGTCATCAGTATTTAAGTCGTTATTTAGGTTTTTTTTGCACACAAAAACTATTCTCGTCGATTCATAAAGTTATTGTAGAACCTGCACTGTAGTGAGATGGACTTTGTAACGACGTCTTTAGTACCTTTTATGGGTCTTGAGAGTGTACAGTGCATTGTGCCAATGAAGGCCTTTCGGAGCCATCGGATTTCAACTAAAATATCTTCATTTGTGTTCCGAAGACGAACGGAGGTCTTACGGGTGTCCAACGACATGAGGGGATGTCATTAATGACAGAATTTACATTTTTGGGTGAACTAACCCTTTAAGAGATTGCACTTTGTGCATTGGAAGCACTCAAATGTCTGTTTTGTATAGCTACCTCTGTAAAACAGGAAGTTATTTATTCATTTTTTAAAGCTACAGAACTTGTTTGACTCAATGTTTTGTAAATTTGAGCCATGTGTTTATTAAGGTCTTCAATAAAACAAGATGAGAACTTAAATATTCCCAGCACTTTCTGTGATGTAGTGCTTTTTTTCTCTTTTTCATCAAACCGCAGTTTTTAATTGCATAAAATCGCATACATATCCCGCATTTTCCATCGCATTTTTTAAGAAAACGTGCTGCATAATCAAGGATTTTTGCCCGCAACAATCACAAAAAAAAGCCGCAATTTTCTGGAAGGACTGACAAAACGAGCGAAACTACATTAACAAGGTATACAACGTAAAGAGATCAAATAAATCCAAATACTACTACAAATGTATGTTTGACTCTTTTTATCCAATTCATTTTTATTCAATTAAGAATAGAAAGTCATTGGGCTCAATACCTCTACATTTTATGATGAAGTTGCCAAATATTTATATAACTAAATTGCCTATTTCCACGTGCAAAATATGCGTGGCTAGCATGATTTCATAATCCCCGCATTTTCGTTACAAAAAAGTCATATATATTAGCAGAAAGCTGAAAAATGTTTGTTTACTTCACACAAGAGCCGCCATTTCCCCCTATTGCCATGGGAACGTTTTGAAGTGACGTAATTACCCGATGTGAACGTCATCGAAAAGCTGCAAACCCCGTGGTGAAACCATAGATATCGGTGAAACCATAGATATCGGTGAAACCATGACGAAGCACACAAATTCCCATTTGCCAACAAAAATAACAGCAAAAGACCGCGCAAAGCAGTTTCCCGGTGTGTTGACCGCTTTAAAAAAACAGCATCATGTATAGCATCATATATAACTTACTTCTCTACTGCCCTTAGAAAAATATGCTATTGTAACAATTGTTTCTGCCAAAATACCATAGTTGCTGCAGTTATTTATAATACTCTCAAGTCTTATTAAATATATGGGCTCTCCATTAAATAGTGTCCCAAAAATGAAATATCTGCAAGTGTGCGTATTATGATGTTATTTCTTTTTCCATAGTCATACCAAGTGCTGCTATTCTATAACTAAAGCTAGATGTCTATAATAGTACCGCTGAACTCAAATGAACTTTCAGGTTTCATTTTTGTCTGTATGATGAGAAGAGCATACTGAAACGTCAAGAAATTGGTCAAGCTGTTTTCACGAAAATGTCAGTGCTGGTCAGGAAACACAATCATGATAACACCACATGGCAATAAACCATAAGAATGGACAGGGTGATCTAATCAGTTAAAAGGGATTGTTCCCCATTACATTAAAATTCTGTAAAATCATCTTTTTCTGTGGAACAAAAAAAGAGTCAGAATGAGTCTCAGTCACTATTCACTTTTCATGGAAAACAGATGCAATTAACTGGAGTTATGCTGTCAGTCTCTTACAACATCTCCTTTTTTGTTCCACATAATACATTAAGTCATACAGGTATGGAACGACATAAAGGTAAACAAATAATGACAACATTTATATTTTGGAGTGAACTTTTCCTTTAAATGAATAATACACTAATACTAATACACTCTGATGACACAATCACCTACTGGATGATATTTACCTTGTAGACTTTCCCAAAGGCTCCATCCCCAAGTTCTCCCACAATCTCCCACACCTCCTCGGGGTTGAGGTCTCTGTGAACGTGCTCATACTGTTTCTTCTTCTTCTCCGCGCCCAGCTTAAATATCTTCCGAAAATTGAAGAAGGACATCTTATAAAGGCAATTTATATGTCTATCGGTTAAAAAAAGACCTGACACGACATAAACCGTGCTGTTAATACTGTACTTAACGAATAACTAGGGGAGTTGGCTAATGGGCTAGCTGTGGATGATCGATTCTCAGCTAACTCATTTAACTGTACAGTTGCAGAAAGCTTCAAGTAACGTTAATCCTGTGAATGGCGGCGAAGGTATTAGTCTCTCTGAAAGTGACAGAGATCAGTCTTTATGTGGCATTTCGCGTCTCCATAACATTGAATCATCTAGGCGAGCGACCCCTTCAACCATACAGGGATGGAAAAGTAACAGTCCACTTCCTCAGCTAGCTTCACAACGGCTAACATGTGTGTGCTCCTCTGTGTTTACCTCACCCGTCTGATTTAAAAAAAAAAGCCTCGCAGTCAAACAAATCTCGCGTATTCAAATATGTCGTTTAAAATACTACGGTACAGTAAAATCCATAAGGGTGGAGGCGGATAGGTAGTTAGCACGCCGTAAAAATGCAGAGCGGATGCTGATGACCAAACTCCTGTCTGTCTCAGCCCAGTCTACTGCTCACGGGAGGGGTGTGTGTTACAGCTTAGCCAAGCACAACCGTTTCGATAAAAACCGATTAAATAGACTACAGGATACCGGTAGGCCCGTCGACACCGCTCGCGGTGTTGAAATGGATGTTTCTTGCGCCTTGCTCAACGGTCGCTCGGGTCTCTCGTGACTAACTTCTTGAGGATGTTGCGGGAGAACTCAAAGCGCGTGCGTTTGAATAGGGAAGGCGCGTGCCCGGCAGTGGAAAGACTGGCGCATGCGCAGTTGGTGCTGGCTGTGCAGAGGTTAACCAATAGTGGTAGGGGATTTGATTTATCCAAGTAAATCGAATCCTTTGTATCTCACTCACTCACTCACCAATAAATAAATAAATAAATAAACTTAAGACTCAACAACTGCTCTTGCTTCTTCACAGCCCGCACTTGTGAGTTCTATAATCAGTATTTGAAAGGAAAAAAAAGCAAACACTGTTTAGCAAAATAACAACAACAAAAACTCTCAAATCACGGAGTTCCAAATGCCGAGATGCCTGTAGAACATCTAACATTTTCAATCCCCAATAATGGTAGGCTATGATTTAAAAATAATAATAATAATAAATAATATAGGGCTGGCTGCACAATTAATCGAATTTGTAATCGTGATTACAATTACGGATGCCACAATTATGTAATCGTTCAATAAAATGTAATCGCAATTACAAAAAAAAGTCCTCTTTTAAATAATCAGCTAAGATACATTAATATTCATTAAGAAAAAAAAAAGACTTTACTGTAATTGTCTATATTGGCAATATGTGGGTTAAACACATGTAATGCTTTATTATTTTTTTTAACTCTACATTTGTAACTTTAAAGAAGTTATCTACATTTCTCATTTTCACTCATGGAGATGGGAAATGTGTCACGCTTTAGTTGAGGATTTCTGTCCTGGTGGAAATTCAAACACACTTTTATAGCACAAAAATGACATGAAATTAAATTACCACTATAACCAGTAGATAGCTGCAGAGGACCACTCATTAGCTCATTTGCCATTTCCACTCTCTTTTAAATATCTTTTCATGTATTTTGCTTTTGGATTTATTATAAAATGAATATTATAACACATTTTAGAAATGTTATACACTTAAAGTATGACGTATAGCAAGAGTAGGAAAAGTCACAAAGTCTCATGGCCAGAGCCGGCCACCAGAGGGCCCCCAAGAGCACAAGAAATTACTCTCCGGCAAAGTTATTTTATGATGATTGAAATGGTGTTAAACAATTATTGCAATAAATTGCAAAAAGTTTTCTAATATATATACGGATTGATTCTGACAGCGCTGCACGAGCTCGCAGCGCCATCGGCTGGACACTATTCTCTTGTTAGTCAGAGTTCAAAGTCTAAAGTGTGGAAAAATCGGCACTAAAACGCACGGGTCAGATGCCCGGTAACCTTTTTATGAATGGATGGATGTGAGAATGCGCTATATGGTTTAGTGCGAATATATTGTCTGACGTGCTGCATGTTTTGGAAAGAGTAGACAGCATAGCTTCCAGTTTCTCCCTTGAAATTATAGATTGTGTAGCCTACATTTTGGAAGTTTTTATTTAGAAAATAAAAAGGTTCTTTCTACACAGTCGAATGGAATACAAAAATTAAAATGTTATTTCCGCCAAAATAAAAGCTGTTTAATGTTTGAAAGAAATCAACATTTCTTGTTTTTTTCTTGTCTCGTCTTCTCACCAAGGCTGCATTTATTTGATTAAAAATACAGTAAAAACAGAAATATTGTAAAATAATAATATAATGTAAAACAGCTGTGTTCTATGTGAATATACAGTAAAGTGTAATTTATTCCTGTGATCAAAGCTGAATTTATCATCATTACTCCAGTCTTCAGTGTCATAGTATGATCCTTCACAAATCATTCTGATGATTTGATGCTCAACAAACATCTATGATTATCAGTGTTGAACAATGTTTTTAGGATTTTTTTTTTTTTGTTGATAGCTTTCTATTTCAGAGAAATGCTGTTCTTTTGAACCTTCTATTCATCAAAGAATCCTGGGGAAAAGCGAGCATATTCAGCATAAGAGACTACTTAAAAAAAAGTATATATCTCAGTGTGAACTGTAGTACTGTAAGACTTTGACTATTAATGCCTGATCACTCTTGTGGGTTTGCTACTGTTACAATTAAAAACCGTATAAGGGTAAAAACAGCTACAACTAATACAATTTATACTGGGTGTGCGAATTATCAAGAATTGACAATCAATCGTATTGGTGGCACAGAGGGGCCCCCAAATAAAATTCTGCTTAGGGCCCCATAAGGTATTGGGCCGGCCCTGTTCATGGCATTTAGATGAATGGAATTTCATAAATAAATAAGCCAGATTTTACAGCAGATGGGAAATGCCACGGCTATGGATTGATGAACACGCTGTATAATGCAGACTAAAATACAGGGAGGAGTTGGAGGCTGCCACCATTTTCCTATGAGTTAGGAGACTGAGGTGATCACAAATTAGTGTACATATTACTGAGTTTAATTGCAATTTTTTAGGAAGGCTGGGTGAAATTTAGGCTAAAGCCCTCCTAAAATTGGTCTAGTGACGCCCATATTATACAGTTTACTTTTAACCAATAACATCTTCCACCGTTCTGTCCAATTGTTTCTCTAATTTCTTGGCTTCTTCTTAATAGTGGCACACTGCCCATTAGTTTTTTTTCTCTCTCTCTTTTGTATTTTTATGTTTTTACTTTCTAACACTCAAGTGGTGAGGACAGGCATACTGTCCCATACACTGGGTACAGTGTTATTGTCTGATTGACTGATTGTCTGAAGTGGAACAATGAGTTTCACAGAGACCTAAAAGGCCTAGTTTTCTAGTTTCACAACGGTTAACGTTAACAATTTCTTGATTCTCCTAAACTATTCTTCAAAAATATACTATTTCTAATCAAATATACTATACCACACGCTTGAAAACATGATTTTAGTTAATTGATACTGCGTAGGCCTATAGGCTCACATTTGACATACAGTACATGGAAAAAAAGGACTTATTTTGAATAAGTGGCCATACACTGACATCTATTGGGCAAACAGGATAATGCAGACGTGTCACACCTGGAAATGTCACTCATGTAGCCTACTCATGTTCTCCCCAATACTCTTCTGTTATTCCCGAAAATGGAGAATGTAGATCAAACAGTGGGCAATATTTTGTCTGAAACGCCCTCTATTGAAGAGGTGGAGGATATATTACATGGGGGTCAGCTGTCCTGTAACCATGTCGATGAAGTGTGGCCTAATTTGTTTCTGGGGGACATGTAAGTGCAGTTGTATGTCTACTTTTTGATGTGTTGATTAAAAGAAAACATTAGACGTTTACAATGTCATTCTTTCATAAACAGGTACATGTCTCACGACAGATATGGCCTATGGAGACTGGGTATAACACATGTTTTAAATGCTGCACATGGTAAAATGTGTTGCAAAGGAAGTGATGATTTTTATGGGACAACCGTGAAGTACTATGGAATTCCGGCCAATGATCTGCCTACATTTGATATTTCACCTTTTTTCTACCCTTCAGCACACTACATTCATGATGCTCTCAGTACAACAGGTGGTATGTAAAAACTTTAATTTCCATTTTAAAAATAGTATGTCATTTCTTCAGGCATGATGCACACTGGTTATCCCTTTGAATTATTAATTGATCTAATTTAATTTTTATGAAAATAATTTTAGATTGTATAGATATTTACAGATTCATTGTATCTCTTTTTAACAGCTAAAGTGTTTGTGCATTGTGCTGTGGGAGTGAGCCGTTCAGCTGCTCTGGTCTTAGCTTACCTAATGATATATTGCAATTACTCTCTGGTGGATGCCATCTTGAAAGTGAAAGAAAGAAGATGGATCTTTCCAAACCGAGGATTTCTGAAACAGTTAATAACTCTCGGCAATGAATTAAACTACAAGGCACAGTAGCTTGATATGTTTTAAACAAGTATGCAATTCAGAAATCTGCACAATCAAACATCTAACATTTACAATACTCCTTCCAATGATCAACAAAAATCATTAACATGATAATAAACATTTTCTTGTATTTCTAGCAGCTCGTGTTGTACTTCTGTTAAATATTTATTTGAATAAAACAAGAAAGAAATCTAAAGCAATAATTATACTATACATGTTCAATAAAGATAATTATTGTTTTGTTTCTGGGCCATATTTAATTACTCAATACCTCCCAACATTGGGCACAAATTAAATACTTTTTTTTTTATCATCTTTTATATAAACTTGAGCTGATCAGTATGCAAATGCTAAGCTGATCAGCTTGTTACTCTGTTCTCCTCTTTGTTCCACTATGTACAATACTCCAAATGTTCACAGATGTTCACTAAACACAATTGTCACTTATTGTCCAGTTCTCTCGTCATCGGATGAATCATCCGTCACTTGTGAAACAGATCACAATACCACCATAGAAATGGAACTAGCTAGAATGGCAATGAGAAATATATTTTAAAATAGTCGGATTAGCTGCCTAAACGTATAGCCTACGATATATGTAGCCTAAATGAACAAATCTGATTTTCCACTATACAATGTAGGCCTATTATGAAATCAGGGGCTATTTAAGTTGTCAGTGTCAGGTCCAAAGCACTGATTTAGTCGGCTACAAATACGAAATCATGCGGTGTTTATTACTTTTTTCCACGCTAGTCAAGATAAGCCAATCATAGTCGAATGTGATTACTGGTGCAGCCATTTTATTCAATAATTTGATATAGACTGTTAGGCTATAAGTCAATTTATATGTCAGATACCATGCCTTGGAATGCATATATTTAACATGTTATATTTTTTCGAGTGAGTAAGAGAAAAAAACGTCAGAAGATATGAATGCGACTCAATGGAGGTTTCGACTTTCCGAGCCACCAGGCGCCCCCTGGCCATTCACACTATTTGTTGTAGCTACGCACAGGCTATCCTCACCATCGAAGAGCTGAGATGTGCAACGGTATCTGGTGACCGAGGAGCGTCATAAAGAGCACCTGTTTGTGTGGATCACGACGTGCCAAAACGATTATGTATGCTGAGCCCCCGGGAAAACAAGAGAAACACATATTCACGGGCGTAATAGTCTGATTTTGGGTCAGTTCAGAAGAATGGAAGCGCAGAAGCATAAACACGGACTGCTGGCTATTAAAGAGTTAGAGAATGTTCTGGACACATGCAAACTTGATCTAACTCCAGTCGACGAGGTCTGGCCGAACCTGTACATCGGAAGCGTGTAAGTAGTAGACTAACTACAAAACTGATCATGCTGGATCCTTAGCTTTTATTTAAAGATTTATTGCACGCAAGCTGTGTCCATGTGGTTTATATTTATTTTTATTTTAGTATCTTTATATTTAAATATTTGAGAAGAAACTATTCTATTCAAAGTGACTTATTTGATCAATAATAATGTGCATCCCTCTAATGAAATCAATTCTGCAGTTGCTTGACTTTTAATGCCACAGTGTTTGTCCCGTTAAATTAGCAACATAACACATTTTTCTCTTTTTTTAGGGCCATTGCTCAAAATAGAAATGCTTTGAAGAAAATGGGTATCACTCATGTCTTAAATGCTGCTCATTCCAAGCAAGGCAGCATTGGGGACCAGAGTTATTATGGCAATACAATTGTATATTATGGCATCCCAGCAGAAGACTCTTCATCATTTGATCTTAGTGTGCACTTTAAACCGGCTTCTGATTTCATCCACAAAGCCCTGAGGAAGAAGAATGGTAAGTGACCACAGTCAGTAATGCTAATGTAATACAAAAATGCAAAACAAGTCGATCAAAATGCATTTTGAAGTCCACTTTGAAACTAACACTGATTCATATAAATGGTTAATATTATAGACATAAGTATTTCTAAAACTTCTCTGTCCTAAATAACCCACATGACATCATTTTGAGGATAGAAAAAGAAACTTGTTCTGTTGTTGAAATACTCTGAAAAAGGCTGCATTTCCTCTTTATCTCTTTAGATTTCCCTCTAAACCTGATAACAGCTTATCTTGATTCTGAAATGCTTTATAATACAGAAGATATATTAACATTTAATGAAAATTAAAAGGTTCATTTCAATTGTTAGTATTAGCAGCACCTCTTGACCATTATGTCTTTTATCTGCAGGTAAGGTGCTTGTTCATTGCATCATGGGAATGAGTCGGTCCGCCACTCTGGTTCTAGCATACCTTATGCTGCGTCAGCGTTTTACTCTCCACACTGCCATTCAAACGGTAGCATTGAAACGTGCAATCTATCCTAACAGGAACTTTTTGAGCCTTCTCCTTGATTTGGACATTCAGCTACAGAGAAAGCGAATGCTGTGTCCGATTCTCTGACAGAAAAACAACACAAATGTAATGAATGCACTCAAGCACATGCATGCAGTTTATATAACTTAAGGGTGAAGAGGTAACCAGCAATTGTTTGTTTACATTATTTATGATATATTGTTTTATAAAACATGTGCCTTTCAGGTTTAGTGTATCTATAGACCATCTTTTAACTTTTCCATACATTTTCAAGGTATGCTGTCTATAACATGAGAATTTAGCTATGAAAACACTTTAATATTAATGAAAAATATTTTGGCATGTTTGCATAGTCATATTAACATATTAACAGTGTAATTGAAGAATTATGTTGAAGAATGGTGTTTTTACGAAAATCTGCATGATATATTCAAGTTGTACCTTTATGAACCACAGCACACAAGTGCCACATTATCACACAGCCAATAATATTTAACAGTGTAGTCAGTATTCAGCATAGAATACCAAATTAAGCAGTATTAAATGATTGAATTGTGGTTCATCATTCGGCGGCAGAGAAAACACTCTCTGTAAGCAGTATTGGCTTTTATGTTGCCTTTGGCAGCCAAATTTGGAGAAAAATACGAGCCAAGCAAAACATTCTTCTGTTGACTCAATCCTAAAAGCCTTGTTTAAAATGACTGAGCAGAACTTGCTGATGTGATTGTTAGTGCTCCTTTTTGTTTTAATAGCAGAATAATGTGTTTCATTCAGACCATTGATTCACAGAAGTTCTTTTGTTCTCTTGGAGAACGTTTACTGGTGTATAAACAGTTTTGTCAAATGCACCGTATACTTACAACATTTAATTAGACTCTGAATGAATATTCAGTTTGTTACTCTCTTACTTATATCTGCCTATGTTAAGTATTTTTAAGCGTTAAGTGTCACAACTGCACTCGTGGATTCATATACAGATGTTTCATGTAGGCTACTAACACAAATAAGGTGCCAAATATAATTTGTATCTGTATTAATTTCAATAAAATAAACATAACGCGCATTGGTTTTTGCATGTTAGTTAGGCAAATCCAATGATAGTATATTTGTGAATATTTACCCGTATACTAAGTTCATAATAATTGCGAACAACTAAATCTAGCATTTCTTTGTTTTATATGTAATATACTTCTATGCATTTACCTCACATGTTAATATATATGCAATTTATGTGTCAGTTATAATACTATCTGTAGAGGACCCTTTATAATGTAGGGTATAATAACATTATTAATCTATTCTACTGTACTTTTGATTCATTTTCCCTTTGTGCTTCCAAATGCTTCCAGCAGGGTGCAGTGCGGTGTCATGAAAAAGATCAAATTAAAATCTATTATGCTAAGTGTCCACCCATAATCTTTTCCTTTTCAACTCTTTTGTAAAGTTGAACCACATTCAAAAAATTCACAAAGTGCTACATTGATAAATAGACTATAGATTCAAGCCTGTCCTTTATCATTTGTCAATGACATTTCATCATGCAGATGTACTTTAAGGGAACCGTAGCCCAACCAAGATTGTGATAGAACAACATTAACCCACAGAAACCTCAAGAAGAGAAACTAATTCCCCTGGACTGGCTCTTCCTGTCGTCACCCTGACAGCGTGACCTGCAGCTGTGCAACCAGAGGAAGCAGGACCCACACGAGTCCCCGGACACACATCTCTTTCAGAGAACATTCAATTAAGACACTACTTTGCTTCCTGATTAGCTGCTTGGCATACACTGTACGATGATAAATCATGGAAGCAGTTGAGAAGAGAAAAGGGCAACAGACGCAAGCAGCTAAGCCAAGTGTATGTATATATTTTCAGCTAAGCGAAGTCGTCTCCTGATTTGACCGTGGAGGAACTAGAGGCACAGAGGGGGTGACGCTGATGACCACATTAGTGTCACACAAGTGCTCTGGAAAACAGATGCATCTGTACACGATTACATTGTGTTTTCCCAGGGAAGACTGTCAAGCCTAAAATATCATGGATAAAAAGAACAAACAAACAGTTCAGCCCGGCAGCAACATATACTTTGGCTTAAACAAACTGCTTTGAAGAAATGGCAGTAAAAAAGCATAGCTAAAACATACATTGTGTAAGCATTTTTTAAAAAGATTTAATTGATTAAAAATACAATAAAACAGTACGAATTTGAAATATTATAATTTAAAATGACTTCAATTTAAAAATGTCTTTATTTATCCTTGTGATTGCAAAGCTTAATGTACACACACAAATAGAATGTTCAAAAGAACATCATTTATTTGAAATAGATTTTTTATATATCAATATGCATGTAAGTTTATGTCTTACTGTCACTTTTGATCAACTTGCTGAATAAAAGTGAATTATTATTACTGACCTCAAACTTTTAAATGGTAAAGAAAATGTTACTGTAGGACTATTTACTTTGAATTCAGGATGTCTCCATTACTTTTAAAACCACAAAAGGAAAGCAGGCAGAATGATTCATGGATTGGATCTACCATGACAATTTGAAATTGGCGAATTTGGACCACTTAATACAAATTACATACACTGCATTTCCAAGTAAGATTAAATAAAGCCAAGCTTAGTCAGTGTAGTGCACTGCACTGTATTATTTGATTCACCAGGACAAAAGACAGAAAAAGAAACGGAAAAGTCTCTTAAAATCCACGAAACATACTATGTGTTATTGTGATTCGTTTGTATACAGTATGTGGTTTCAATAATAGTAAAACGCAGATCTTGAGAAGGAGCAGGTGTATGTGGCTTTCACACCAAAGACCATTAATTCCTTTTTATTAGCTTCATAAAACCGTAATTACTATGGGTCTCAAAGCTTACTTTACCGGCATCGGAAAGAACAACTCTTAGTTAAGTATTTTCCTGTTTTACACAAGTAGCATTTGAGCACCAACTAAACAGTTTCAGCTGGAATACAAAGAAGACAGCGTATCTTTGAGAGGGGTCTCTGACACGCTCCAATTACCGAACATGTCACTGCACTCGCATGTGCAAAGATCTCAGCATTTATCAAAGACTCGCCCTCAAGGCAAATGAAAGGAACATCTGGATTTCAAGACTGTTTAACCTAGCAGCCGGCGAGACCTCGTGAGATGATGTGTATTTCCCTGCACAATGACTCATGATAAAGATGTATGTGTGCAATAAAAGCCGCTGATGACCCACCTTTACCTTTGTCTGCTCTGCAAGAGTGAGTTACAATATTGGGAGTCTAGCCAAGATATACACAATATGTGCAGAACACGCTCAAAAGATCATTGTCTAGGGAAAGACTTCTAAAAGCAAACCTGACTGCCCACTAAGACCTGGAAGAGCTCTTTGTATCCAGGGAGGTTTATAATTATACACCATTTAAAAAAAGAAACAGCCTCTAGAGACATATCTGTGGACTGGCTGTCGACAACGTCCCTGACCAAGGAGAGAAGAGCAGGCAATCTGAGAACAAGGGGGGAAAAAGGGCCACCGGCTGCAAAATGTGAGTTCACAAATGGAGGGATTTTTTAGAGGCTTTTAGAAAGTAACATTTTGGTGTTTTGGAGAGCTATAGCGTTACTATGAAAGTTAACCTCAGTGAATCGCTCACAGCTCTGGCATCGCACACTTTCTTTCCCACATCTGAGCTGTAAACACATTTGCCACAACAGTCAAGGAATCCTAAGTGGAATGATATTTCATAAAGCCCTCAGTATTCATTTTAATGATGTTAAAAGCTGAAGTGTAGTGTCAATGCGCTCTTAGCAACAAGAAAATTTCACAGCAACAGCCTCAGACGGGCTCAACTAGTTTGATGGGCAATTTGAAATAAAGAGGGATTGAGAATGCATCTTAACTGCATATCAGGCATATAAGCATGATAAAATCCAAACTCTTACTGTAATTTTTACAACAACATTTCTTTTTTGGGTGTGGGGGTGGGGGGGGGGGGTGTCTCAGGATGTCTCTCAAGGAGCTGTGTGCCTATGAAACACCATCCGTTGCTGAACTGCAGAACTTCCTGTTGGCTGACAGGCCCACTGGACATGTCAACCAAGTGTGGCCTAATGTGTACATTGGCAATGAGTGCGTATTCTTTTTTCTATTCAAATGGAAATTCAATGAAAGTTCACAAAACTACAGATGTTCTCTGTGTTTATGTTTTGTCAGGGTTGCGGCACGAGACAAGTCAATGCTGTACAATATGGGGATCACACACATTGTGAATGCTGCTAGTGGACCCCCTCATGTCAACACTGGAGCCCGCTTTTACAGAGACATGTCTATAGATTACTATGGTGTGGAGGCTGATGATTCCTCAGACTTCATCTTAAGTGTGTTTTTCTATCCAACAGCAAGGTTCATACGAGCTGCACTGTCAAAAAATGGTGAGTTACATAAGGAAACATCCTTATGAACATTCTTGATGCAATATTTTCCCCCCTCTATACCACTGGTCTAGTCTTACTTACAGCATAACTATTCAGTATCTTTGCCCTGCTTGGGGAATGCTTCATTTTCCCACCTGCCATTGCTTCTCATGCACTGTAGACAGTTGTATCATTTCGACCATAAACGCAGTAGCGGTTGGTTTTAACATTACAGTAAGTGACATGGCATCTGACGGACAGAAGCCAATGGCACATGTCGCTAGGTTGTGACACCTCCAGTAATGACTGACAGATGAGCTGAGAAGCTATATTGACATAATTGTGACACAAAATCCTAAATATATAGCCTATTTAGCGCTATTTTTAAATAAATGTCAATTAATTATATTAAAGTCAGTAATATTTTTTCAAACATGTTAGTGGCACATCAGTAGCCTATCTGAGTGGCATGTACCACTGAATGTTATAGGCTATGTAGGCCTAATGAAAAAGTTGTTGATCATGCAAACTGCCCATTCTAGGAAACACATGTAAAGAAAACTGTTGAAGTTCAAACAGTTTGGGGTTGCCAGTTGGGGACTAGTTCACCACAGATGTCCGGTTAGAGACATGAAGAAGCAATACGTACACATAAGTGTAAAAGAGTACATTGCTGTTTCCATATGCGTGTGGTCTAACAAAGCATGCAATAAAACAATCAATATAACATAACAGAAACAATTCATTAAAGGTCCCGTTCTTCGTGTTTTTTTTGAAGCTTTGATTGTGTTTACAGTGTGCAATATAATATGTGTTCATGTTTTGCGTGTAAAAAAACCCCAGTATTTTTAACACAATTTACTTATCTGTATACCGCTGTTTTCACTCTCCTAAAAACGGCTGATGACTTCCTTTATTCTATGAAGTCCCTCCTTCAGAAATACGTAACGAGTTCTGATTGTGCCAGCGGTTCCCGTGTTGTGATTTGACCGCAGCTTAGCGAACGTGTCACGGTTCCTGTGGTGTGATTCGACAGCAGCTTAGCGCACGTGGAAAGGTCACGCCTCTTAACGGGGAGATGTATGCGCTTAATGATCTCTACACCGTCCCTGAGAAAGCCAAACAAAGGTGATTTGACTCCGGGATGAAAATAACAGCGTCTCGACGACATGGCGACAAACACACTCAAACGCAACAATTCCTTTTCTCCACGCGACACGTCCTCTTCTCCATGTGGAACAGCAACAAGACCACGCCCCCTTTTTGCGCGTAGTCTTGTGGGCGGAGGTTAGTCTGTTCTACTGCTCTACTGACGTCATTTATGAAGGAAGTACCAGGATGTAGTCCAAGCCAGCCGTTCGCTGTAGGCTTTGAAAGGGAACTTCTGTTAAATAAAATATCTCACTTGGCATTGAACTTTGAGCTTTATAATTTTACAGGTATTATTTATGCTCTAACAGCAACATTACACACTAACTAAAGTTTGAACAATGGGATCACGAAGAATGGGACCTTTAACTAGATAAATGCTTCGAGAGGTAGCATAAACACTTCCATGTGAATACATGAACACAAATCAATCACTACTTCAATGTAAAGTTTCCTTAAACAAGGGTTAATAAACCGAACATAATACATTCAGTTCATCAAACAGTTAACATGAGCTGAAGTACTTAAATCAACTTACTTGTTCATATAGGGTACAACGGGGCTAAGGCACACCTTAAGAAAAATGCTTTTCACTTCTCCTATAGTGTACGATATACATAAAGATATTTATGTTTGTATTGAACATTTATGGAGCAACAGATTTTGTGTGAAAATAAATCATAAAAAATCTTTAAAAATAAAATCTTAAAAATGGTGTCAAGGGGGCACCCACACATGGGGTAAAAGGCTCACCAGCATTGGGCAAAAGGCAGTATTGATACAAATACTTTCACTAAAATTATATGTTTTTAATTATGTCTAAGTTAATAATTGTTCAAAACAATCACTTTAGCAAAGTTTGAACTATTTTCTGTTTATTTTGATGAATAAAATAATTAATTTTTGATCAATAAATATGGTGTCATTAAAATATCTGAAAAATATAGAAACAAAATAAAAGTAAAGATTCTGAAAGCATTGAAGGAGATCCCATAATAATTCAATATTGATTGGTAGTAGTAACAATAACTTATATTTTATTATATGGTATGATCTAATATCACATTTTTAAATATGATGGTTTCATTACAAATGTGGTGATTATCTCTAAGGTGGACACCCAACTTAATATATGGTATTTACAATCTGAATCGAACCATGTCATGTCAACAAATGGAAAAGTCAGCCAGCTGTTTATTATCATGTTAAATATGGTGCCTTTTGCCCCAACAACAGGTGGGCCTTTTACCCCAAATACCAAAGTAGGCACGTTTACATTTTCTTATTATTGAAAATGTTTTGCTTTAATTACCTTGAACAAAGCTGACAAACATTAACAAGACCTTTGTTTTAAAATGTGATATTAATCCTATCATATAATAAAATATAATTTATTGTTGCTATTGTTACTCAGTTTAAATCTAGACTAAAAACACATCTCTTTACTGTGGCATACACATAAAACACTTTTTCAATTAAATGATTGTTAGGCTGCATTAACTAGGTCAGCCGGAACCGGGAACACTTCCCATAACACCTGATGTACTCGTTACATCATCAGAAGAATGGCATCTACGCTAATGCTAGTCTCTCTGTTTTATCCCGAGGTTTACTGCAGTCAGCCGGATCCCGGCCGTATCCAGATCAGATGGTGGACCTGCGCCCAAAGAAGACCAACACAGGATCCCGAAGTGTCCGCAGAGACCGTGTCAATTAGCCGTCCCCTGCAACTGCCTCATCGACACGGCATCTTAATAAACCCGTCACCAGTGTGATGACTCGGATTGTTCGAATATTACAATTAAATAATACTTAAATCAATATGTCATCCACAATAAACCCTTCTCCAGCGTGTTGACTCCGATTGTTCGAATATTACAATTAAATAATACTTAAATCGATATGTCATCCGCAATAAACCCGTCTCCAGCGTGTTGCCTCCGATCATTCAAATATTGCACTTTAATAATTATTTAATCAACATCATCCTCAATAAACCCGTCTCCAGCGTGTTGCCTCCGGTCCTTCGAATATTCCGATCTATTATGACCTCTGACCTGTAAAGTGGCCAGAATAATAATAATAATAATAATACGCTGTTTGTTAATTGGCCAGAGGAGAACTGGCACCCCGACTGAGCCTGGTTTCTCCCAAGGTTTATTTTTCTCCATTAGGTCACCTAATGGGGTTTTGGTTTCCTTGCCACTGTTGCCTCTGGCTTGGCGTGCTCAGTTGGGGACACTATATTTTTCAACTAAACATCGAAATAAATCTAATTAATAAACTAAATTAACCATATAAACTAAATTACTGATCTAATTATTGATCTAAAGCCCACACTGTCACCGTATGGAAATTGAAATGAACTGATGACATCAAATGGCTATACAGCTTAATAAAATTATGCTGCATTATTTTCCTGTTTAACACTGTAAAGCTGCTTTAAAACAATCTACATTGTTAAAAGCGCCATATAAATAAAGTTGACTTGACTACTGTAAATCTATATTAAATTATGGGATCTCCTTCAATGCTTTCAGAATCTTTACTTTTTTAAATGATTTTGTTTCTAGATTTTTCAGATATATTTCTATATTTACATATTTTAATGACACCATATTTATTGATCAAAAAATAATTATTTTATTCATCAAAATAAACAGAAAATAGTTAAAACTTTGCTAAAGTGATTGTTTTGAACAAGTATTAACTTAGACATTATTAAAAACATTATTTTAGCAAAATTATTTGTATCAATACGGTGTGCCTTTTACCCCATGTATGGGGTAAAATGCCCCCCTCGACACACCATACAATTTTAAGATTTTTAAATAAAATAACCACTTTTATGATTTATTTTCACACAAAATCTGTTGCTCCATAAATGTTCAATACTAACATGTATATTTTTCTGTGGATCATACACTATAGGAATAGTGGAAAGCACATTTTTCTTAAGGTGTGCCTCTAGCCCCGTTGTACCCTAACATTCAGTGGCACATGCCACTCATACTGATTTTAAGTGACACAAGTTAATGAAGTTATTTTGTGACACATGCTGAAGACCGGACGTGTCACTGACACGCCAGTAAAGACCGGATATGCCACAGGATGTGCCAAGCATAGCACATGCGTCATTGGCTTCTGTGGGTCAGATGCCATGTTACTTATTGTAACGTACTGCTCTGAGACAGAAGGTAGAAGATCCAAATGCAGCTTTATTAAAGGGTAATCCACACTCGTAGTCATCAAACAGGCAAGAGGTCATAACCTGTAATCAGTCCAATAAGGCAAACAAAGGCAAGAGAGACAGGCAAACGGGTAATCCACGGAACAGGCAAGAAATCCAAAACCAGAGAAACGCTCAGAAATGCAGTTTACAACAAACACGACTTTGCAGTGAATGACAGAGTGAACATGGTTTATATAGGCTGGGGTAATGGGGTAATGAGGTAATATGACACAGGTGCAAACAATGAGTTATGGACAAAGGATTATGGGTTATGTAGTCTTTGATGAAATGACAGTCCGGGTTGGAGTGCCCTCTGGTGGTGATCACGGGCACTCACACTGGTGAATTGTGACACTTATGTTAAAGGGTTAGAACACCCTCATGTTGTTCCAAACCTGTAAGACCTTCATTCATCTTCAGAACACAAATGAAGATCTTTTTGATGAAATCCAAGAGCTTTCTGACCCCTTCACAATGTAAATACCAATTTCAAGGCCCAGAAAGGTAGTAAAGACATTGTTAAAATAATCCATGTGACTAGTGGTTCAACCTTAATGTTATAAAGCGACAAATATTTTTTGTACTTTCAAAGTGCTATGCAGAACGGCGGCTCACCATTGGCTAGCTCCTGCACCGGCCAATCGTGAGCCGCTGTTCTGCCATATCGCTTTGAAAACACTACACTGTATTTACAATATAAACTCCGTTGGAGACAGGCACAGACGAGAAGAATTTGTTGAATAAAGTCATTATTTTTGTTTATTTTTTGCAAAGTATTCTCGTCGCTTCATAATAACATTAAGTTTGAACCATTATGTAGTGTCTGTATAATTAGTTTTTTTATCCATTTGTACTGCTTGTTTTATTGTTTGTTTTTATCACTTCTCCTATTGCGCATGTTTATTATAATTCATTAAAACAGAGCCTTAAATTCATTGAAACCATATATTAGACACATGAGTTCACCAGATCAACTCCCTCCAACTACAAACCATCGGAATTCAAAAAGTCTATACTAAAGGTAGCATTATCACTGTACAAGTGTCTTGCATTGATTCTGTTCTGTTCTTCAGGAAGAGTGTTTGTCCACTGTCTGATGGGAGTGAGTCGCTCTGCCACTCTAGTGTTGGCCTTCCTCATGATCTGTGAGGATCTTAATCTAATGGAGGCTGTTAAAGCTGTACGGCAACACAGGGACATCTGTCCTAATCCTGGCTTTCTTAACCAGCTTCGACATCTCGACATGAGCCTCGTCCGAGAGAGGAAGAAAAAACTAGAAGCTTACAAATTGTAACTGAAAACTTGGTAACAATGTGATGAATCCCATTTCAAGAGCACGTCCCTTAAGGGCTTCCTCCCCCATGGCTTTGTCCCAGTTCTGTTGGGCCAGATCTTATTTGCTAATATCCATTGTAGTGCAGTGGCAAAGTGGGTATCAGAAGGCAAAATTGAAGGGCTTCCCCATAAATGGTAAATAACCTCCACAGGGCAGCAGGGTCACAAAATAAATGGCAGTTTTTTAAATTTCTTCCAGATGAGATATACTTTGAACTTGTTTCAAAATGAGCCAGTAAGCATGTTTAGTTTTTTTTAACTGGAGTGAAATGAAACGGTTGTGGCTTGCTCTTTATCATGGGAAGGTGGAAGAGCCATGCTTGGCTACATGTCTTAAGGGTTGATCCCCTGTAGTGAATTTCTAATGGGTATCATATGCTCCAACATATTTACAGTTTCTTCTCAAATCCATTGGTGTTGTGACCCATGGATATTTGTGAAAATAAAGACCAAACAAAAATGTGATGATAAATGTCCACTGGAACGTTTCTTTTCTTCTTGCTATTAAATAAATTACACAGTTCTGCAGGAATTATGTGTTGTTTTGTTTTGAAAGAGGGCATCCGTTAATTTTCACCTAATTTCCCTTTGGAAGGCAAACATGATTACAGAAGCAGAAAGGTCAAAATAAATACTAACTGTTCCATGAAAATATGCATTGATCATTCGACTCGAAACACATGTATTGACTTAACACAGAATATAAAGCTATATGATTGATTCCAGAGATTTCTAACTTTCTTTTTAACAGAAAAGCTCCTCAAGACAAACCATTGGCCTCTCAGCTGCAGGCAGCATATGAGACGGCATCTATATCAGATCTGCGTATCTGCTGCTGACTAACAGACAGCCCTTTGGACCTGTCAGTCTTATCTGGCCCGGCTTGTACATTGGAGATGAGTAAGTACCGAACCGTCACAGGCCTGAAAAGAAAAAGCATCTAACCAAGATAGCAGTGAAAATCCAAAGCGTCACACTATAGGTACCTGTGCCTTTAATTACAGTTCAGTCTATGCATGTAAATGATGTGATCAAAAACATGAAGACATATGTTAAACAGCCGCTCATTTCAGGTCGATGTCTCGTGATAAAGGATTCCTTGCTGATCTGGGAATCACTCATATTGTAAACTGCGCAGACAGACCACGTCGCATCCATACAGGTGCCCAGTTCTACTCAGATTAAGTTACTGTGGAGTAGAGGCTTCAGATCACCCACTGTTTGATTTGAGCCAGTATTTCAGCTCTACTGCATCCTTCATTAAAGCTGCACTTGCTCAAAATGGCAAGTCTGACTTCCTTGACCTTTTACGTGATTGTACAAAAACTAAAACAGGCAGAGCAAAACAATACATTGACCAGTGAAAATTCAGCAGGCAGTAGAAACATTTTAATAAGTGAAATATGTAAATTGTAACCAATGTCAGAGATGCAGAATTGCTTCAGAGGCTCTTTGTTTGCTGCAGGTAAAGTGCTGGTCCACTGTGCAATGGGAGTCAGATGCTCTGGAGCCTTGGTACTGGCCTTCCTCATGATGTGTGACAACCTCGCCCTCACAGACGCCATCATCGTTGTCAGATTGAACTGGGACATCTGTTTGTTCAGGCTGATCTTTTTTTTCTAGTTTTGTGAAGAGTGACATTACAAGGTAATCAAAAAAAAGAAAAAGAAAAAGAAAAGAAATGCGTCGAAGAAAAACGGGCAAGGCTGAGACATGCAGCAAAACAAAGGAAGCGGGCCCTTGAAATTCTGGTGGCTAAATGTCAGAAGAAATAGGGTTTACGAGTTGGTGTTCAAAGTATCCCATTTTGATGTATTTGTAACCAGTGGGATTTTCAGTTTTGAATGTTAATAAAGCAGCTAAGATGATTTACAACATACATTTTATCTGGTTGTTGTCTTCTTGTTTATTTATGTATTCAGCTCCCATATCTATTGAATCATATATATATATATATAAGTATTTGAACCTGCTATTTTGCAAGTTCTCCCACTTGGAAATCATGGAGGGGTCTGAAATTGTCATTGTAGGTGCATGTCTACTGTGAGAGACATAATCCACAAAAAAAATCCAGAAATCACAATATATGATTTTTTAACTATTTATTTGTATGATACAGCTGCAAAAACGTATTTGAACACCTGTCTATCAGCTAGAATTCTGACCCTCAAAGACCTGTTAGTCTGCCTTTAAAATGTCCACCTCCACTCCATTTATTATCCTAAATTAGATGCACCTGTTTGAGGTCGTTAGCTGCATAAAGACACCTGTCCACCCCATACAATCAGTAAGAATCCAACTACTAACATGGCCAAGACCAAAGAGCTGTCCAAAGACACTAGAGACAAAATTGTACACCTCCACAAGGCTGGAAAGGGCTACGGGGAAATTGCCAAGCAGCTTGGTGAAAAAAGGTCCACTGTTGGAGCAATCATTAGAAAATGGAAGAAGCTAAACATGACTGTCAATCTCCCTCGGACTGGGGCTCCATGCAAGATCTCACCTCGTGGGGTCTCAATGATCCTAAGAAAGGTGAGAAATCAGCCCAGAACTACACGGGAGGAGCTGGTCAATGACCTGAAAAGAGCTGGGACCACCGTTTCCAAGGTTACTGTTGGTAATACACGAAGACGTCATGGTTTGAAATCATGCATGGCACGGAAGGTTCCCCTGCTTAAACCAGCACATGTCAAGGCCCGTCTTAAGTTTGCCAATGACCATTTGGATGATCCAGAGGAGTCATGGGAGAAAGTCATGTGGTCAGATGAGACCAAAATAGAACTTTTTGGTCATAATTCTACTAAACGTGTTTGGAGGAAGAAGAATGATGAGTACCATCCCAAGAACACCATCCCTACTGTGAAGCATGGGGGTGGTTGCATCATGCTTTGGGTGTGTTTTTCTGCACATGGGACAAGGCGACTGCACTGTATTAAGGAGAGGATGACCGGGGCCATGTATTGCAAGATTTTGGGGAACAACCTTTTGGCGAGCAGCGAGGTCGAGGGACTGTGAGGGCGGGACGAGGCGGCGCTCATCAGAGAGGATGAGCGCCAGCTGCGAGCCGCAGCGATCTCGGCCCTCGCGGAGGAGTGAGGGAGCATAAAGGAGGAGCGACGACAGTGAGGGACGAGAGAGGACCAGGCCTGGATTTTGTGTTGTGTTTTATTTTTAGTTATGTTATGTGTTGCTGCAGTCGTCCGTGAGGGGCTGCAGATTTTTATTTTCATTTTGTGTGTAGGCGGCAGTCGACCGCGAGGGGCTGCCGCCGCCATTTTATTTTATATTAAACTTGTTTAATGTTCTCCGGTTCCCGCCTCCTTCTTCCCGTACAAACAAGCTTTACTACAAACCTCCTCCCCTCAGTTAGAGCATTGAAGATGGGTCGAGGCTGGGTCTTCCAACATGACAATGACCCGAAGCACACAGCCAGGATAATCAAGGAGTGGCTCTGTAAGAAACATACCAAGGTTCTGGCATGGCCTAGCCAGTCTCCAGACCTAAACCCAATAGAGAATCTTTGGAGGGAGCTCAAACTCCGTGTTTCTCAGCGACAGGCCAGAAACCAGACTGATCTAGAGAAGATCTGTGTGGAGGAGTGGGCCAAAATCCCTCCTGTGTGTGCAAACCTGGTGAAAAACTACAGGAAACGTTTGACCTCTGTAATTGCAAACAAAGGCTACTGTACCAAATATTAACATTGATTTTCTCAGGTGTTCAAATACTTATTTGCAGCTGTATCATACAAATAAATAGTTAAAAAAATCATACATTGTGATTTCTGGATTTTTTTAGATTATGTCTCTCACAGTGGACATGCACCTACGATGACAATTTCAGACCACTCCATGATTTCTAAGTGGGAGAACTTGCAAAATAGCAGGGTGTTCAAATACTTATTTTCCTCACTGTATTTATATAAATAAATATATAATTATTTAAAGGTCCCGTTCTTCATGTTTTTTTGAAGCTTTGATTGTGTTTACAGTGTGCAATATAACATGTGTTCATGTTTTGCGTGTAAAAAAAACAGTATTTTTAACACAATTTACTTATCTGTATACCGCTGTTTTCACCGTCCTAAAAACGGCTGATGAGTTCATGTTCTATGAAGTCCCTCCTTCAGAAATACGTAACGAGTTCTGATTGTGCCAGCGGTTCCCGTGTTGTGATTTGACCGCATCTTAGCAAATGTGGCACGGTTCCTGTGTTGTGATTTGACCGCAGCTTAGCGAACGTGTCACGGTTCCTGTGTTGTGATTCGACAGCAGCTTAGCGCACGTGGAAAGGTCACGCCTCTTAACAGGAGATATATGCGCTTAATGATCTCTACAGCGTCCCTGAGAAAGCCAAACAATGGTGATTTGACTCCGGGATGAAAATAACAGCGTCTCGACGACATGGCGACAAACACACTCAACACTTCCTTTTCTCCACACGACACGTCCTCTTCTCCACGTGGGACAGCAACAAGACCACGCCCCCTTTTTCCGCATATTCTTGTGGGCGGAGGTTAGTCTGTTCTACTGTTCTACTGACGTCATTTATGAAGGAAGTACCAGGATGTAGTCCAAGCCAGCCGTTCGCTGTAGGCTTTGAAAGGGAACTTCTGTTAAATAAAATATCTCGCTTGGCATTGAACTTTGAGCTTTATAATTTTAAAGGTATTATTTATGCTCTAACAGCAACATTACACACTAACTAAAGTTTGAACAGTGGGATCACGAAGAACGGGACCTTTAAAAATTATATATATACACCAAGGCTGCATTTATTTATTTATAAAAACAATATTTAATAATAATATTTTGAAAATGGCATTACAATTTACAACTGTTTTCTACTTTAATAAACTAAAAAAAGTTAATTATTCCTGTGATATCAAAGCTGAATTTTCAGCATCATTACTCCAGTCTTCAGTGTCACATGATCCTTCAGAACTCATTCTGATATGCTGATTTGCTGAATATTATTTTCAATGTTGAAACTTGCTGTGCTGCGTAATATTTTACCTGAAAACCTTGATACATTTTCACCTGTGAAAAAAAAAATTAAACAGTATATAGTGTAAATAATTTTAATACATGCAGAGTATGCAGCTTCATATCAGATGATGAATCAACTTTAATTGAAGACCAACTAATGTGGTATGGCTGTAATACGGTTTCAACAGAGAGAAGCTATAAATAGGAAGAGCATTGTGCTGCTATCTCAGGCATGAATATGAACATCACCCCCCACAGCCACATATTTCTTTACATTTTCTACATTACACGCATATGCTAAAACCGATTTTAAAGCAGTATATAAAACAATGTCTAACGGAAATATAGCTAGCGACACTAATGTTTTTGGAACATATGTGCTGGAATGATTTGAAATTCATGAAAATTAAGACCTTGTCTCACAGTAATAGAGCTGCTTTTGTGGAAAAGAAAGAAGATTTCAAGGTTGAAGGAATAAGTGAACCTGACAAAACAGTAAAAGGAATTCAACATCACCAATTTAATGACTTCCCTGTCAAGGTGAGTGATGGTGGTGACTGAGTATGAGAGGAGGGGAAAAAAAAACAT
This sequence comes from Romanogobio albipinnatus, assembly GCA_023566225.1. Taxonomy (NCBI): domain Eukaryota; kingdom Metazoa; phylum Chordata; class Actinopteri; order Cypriniformes; family Gobionidae; genus Romanogobio; species Romanogobio albipinnatus. Next base: position 21,010,967 of record CM042258.1, read on the forward strand.
CCAGTGCTGATGGTTTTGAAAACCATCCTTCTCCGGAGATGATTCATGTGTCCTTTTCACATATCTGGGAAGCGAAAAGCAATTACCATTCCATTTGCAGCGGCCAAGCTCGCATTACAGAGACTGTGTTAAACTCGGTTCAAAAAAGAAACACCTTTTGGATTAAATTACAAGCACAGCTCTACAGAGATTTCCTATTTTTGTCAAATTTAGTCACTGGGCGCCAGGAAGGACAGCTGCCTGTAGGAGGGCTCGCAGCAGGCAGTGTAAGGAGGGAATAATTGGCTGGTGGAATTGGGCCCAGGCTGTACTGTCTCCTCTGGGACAAAAGTCAGATTCACTGGCCTTTGACTGAAGCTGCCATATTCCTCCCTTGTATCTGTCATGAGCCACAAACATGACAACACAAGCAGGGTGCATGATGAGAACATTACCCCCCCCCCCCCCCCCCATTCTGGATATTCAAATCTGCATAATGATGTGATATGGGCTATGTTTGAGGGGTGTATTATGGACCAAATTTTCTCATGTAGGTTTTAAGGAGCTAACGTGCTGTGCACAGATACACAAACAAGCTTTCCATCCATAACAGGGGTTCAAGCTGACAGCGACTTTTCACATTTATGGGTTTGGAATGTTTGGAATAAACTATAAGGAGGATTAACTTCTATAGACATACGTGGGAGACCACAGCATACATCACTTTTTGTGTTACCACTGGCTCCAATAACAGAATATTGAATATATTCATATAACACAATAATGCTACAAATAGAATTAAAAAAAGAAATCATAGGCCTAAATGTAAAATATAAATTCTCTGAGAATTATAAATGATTTCTGCAAAAAACAAAAAAAGATTAAGATTAAGAAATGCGTAATCACAGTCTGTAATAAAGATCTACTGAGTGTTTATTTCGGCCCAGTGAAGGCTATAACAGTGCCGTGAGAAAACAGGTCTCCGTTTGGACCTTAAGCGATACCACTGGCTCAAAGATACTCTTTAGATCATCACGTTATGAAATATATGTTTTTATGTAAATATTTTCTGTTTTAGTTATCTTAAATACTAGAATAGCATGCAGATACTCGATTAGCCAGATAGCCTAGCTTATACACTACGTAGGCCTATTTGCACTTACCCCTCAACATCTTTCATGTAATTGTTCAAATATTTAAGTTCTTAAAGGTGCAGTGTGTACTATTTATGAGGATCTATGGACAGAAATGCAATATAATACACATAACTATGTTTTCAGTGGTGTATAAAGACCTTGCATAATGAACCGTAATGTTATTATTACCTTAGAATGAGCCATTTCTATCTCCATACTCTGCAGGTCCCCTTTACAGTGAAGTCACCATTTTGCAACATCATGCTTCTTCGGTAGCCCTAAACGGACAAACTGCTCTACAGAGTGCTAGCTACTGTCTGCTGTCTCAGACGGCGACGACATCTTTGTCGCTCACCTTTATGCAAAGGATCAAGGATCAGTGCAGACAGCGATTCGCAGCTTGGATACCTGTCGGATCCCAATATTATCTGCCTGCAATACCGGAGGCAGCACTTTTAGAACTGCATTTCTAGGACCCTGGTTTTTTTTTGTTTTTGTGACAGCGCCATCTAGCCAACTGTACTCCAACAGAGGAGACCTGATTCAAACTTTTTCCAGCTTATTTTTAACAAAACAGCAGGCACAGCTTTTTAAATTATTTTTTAAACTTAATTAGTTAAAATATTTCAATAGGGTTACCAATGGGTAGATTTAGGGACAGGGGTTGGTTAGGACAATATATCAATTAAACTTAATTAAACAACTAAATCATTTCTAGGGTCCTAGAACTGCAGTCCTGATATGCAGCCTCTGGGTTTGAAAGCAGCTGTTACTCGCCGGATCGCCTACTAGAAATGAAACCGTTTGGCGATTTAATCGTTTTAATCCCAATAGTGAGGCAGCAACATTACATGCATCTGGAACAAATACCTGGCTCTGTGTGTGTGTGTGTGTGTGTGTGTGTGTACAGCAAATGCACCACTCCCCTCATCAGCTACTGCGCTGCATGTTACTAAGGTCAGAGAACTCAGATCAATAGCCTAAAAATATAATTTCAAATGTGTAGCCTATTCTGGGCCTAGCAAACATGCCACGTCTACTCGGTGCAAACGGACCACCCCAGGCGGTATATTGGAACCAAGCACCACACCATTAGGGGGGCAAACAATTTTTCTTCATGTTTACACATACAATCATTGATGCACTAAGTGGCATATTTTTGAAATCCAATCTCGTGTTTGAAGAGAGGGGAGCAATTGTTCAGACCGCAGGGAACAGGTTTTTCCCAACCATTGTAAACCGAGTTAACAAAACAGCCAATAAAATGTATATCATCTACTGAAATTTGACATCGGTTTTGACAGTATTTCAGCTGTCACATAAGTATAATCATGCATACTTGCAATAAAGTTAAGACAAGCCTTCAGTCAAGTGTTTGCTTTCAGGCTGAAGTAATATACCCTTGCAGATAAAAAAAGAAGCTTTGACAGCTTTTACAGGTCCATTATTTGCTGCATTAAAACCAAACTAATATGCAATTACAAGACAACCCCATTAAAACAAGACAAATGTTACATGGCATTTCTTTTTTCCTTCCTCTCCAAGGTATAATACGATTCATATGTTCAACAATGGGAAATTAAAATTAAGATGGCATCCAAAGAACACTTACACCAGTACAGATTCATTCAGAAAGCGACTGTACATGAGCATCTGGAGGAATGGCTTTGGCAAAGATCAGAAGCTAAATGTATAGTAGCTAGATCTGGTCCATATCGAAGTTAGTAAAAAGATATAAAAGCTACTTTATCAAATAGATTAACATGTAAAATGTTTAGCTGGGGTTAAAAGTGAGGATTAAGTATTTGCTTTGACTTTAGACAGAATTCCACCACCTTTAAAAACAAGGTACAAAACATTGTCAATGTGGCAGAGGGGTTAATGGAATAATGTTGCTAACCTAGGCTTGAATATTGATTACTATGGAGCAAAAGACTTAGCTATTTTAAACCTCTCGGAGTTTCTCTACCCTGGAGCTCAATTTATTGACCATGCACTCAGCAAAGCAGAAAGTAAGCAAAGAGAGACAGGGCATGTTAAATCTCTTTAGATAAGAGGGAAGTAACAGGCACTCAAGGACTCAATCAAGTGAGCCCTGTAGAATTCAAATGAGAGGCCCAAAAAGCAGAACTGATGCATGGAGGCAAGTGTTACTGACGCAGATTTTCCCAGAAAAGAACAGCGCTCTTGAAGATTAGTGCTGACCTATGAAGTCATCGCTAATATCAGTGGCTGAGATACAGTAAACTGATGGAAAATGGAAGGTGACCTGGAATTGTTCCATCTCTGTACTTTGGGCTTAAAGCAGAACTATGGTTTCAAAATAATTCTGATGGCACAGTGACTCCTAATAAGGCCAATGGCTTCCGTTTCTTTCCAACAGTCCCATCTCAAGATGGCATTAAAGAAATGCATCTCATGGCAGGTAAGCGTTGAAAATTTGCAACCTTGCAAAAGCCATCTTTGCTAGGTATCTCTAAACTGTCAAATGTATACTATGTGGCCTATTGAAACGCGTAGCACGCAATGTGTATGTGAAAATGATGGCAGTACTTTAGCAAAAAACTCTTGTCATTCCGATGTTCTTCTTTTTGATATATGGTTGTAATATTGCTCACCTTATCAGCCGACATGATTCTTCTTGGCTTTTGAAATCATTTAGCTTGTACACATGCACGTGTATAGCTTTCCACTGCAATTACGACAAACGGTTGCATATTCACACGAGTGAATCCTACTGTCGTAACACACAAAACTACATACAGTTGCTTAAAATCCAGCTAGTTCAATGCATGGTTGAAGTTTACTAATGAGACACAGCCAGCGTGTTGTTCAGCTACTTTGTTTCTGGGCTTTTAATGATTCGTAAAGAAATATGAAATATTTGTGCTTTGCATCGTGTACTAGAGCCAAATACTATATTTATAGTCACTTGAGTATTTATATCAAGTCACTTAAATACGAAGCACTTATGTGCTGTTGTTGCATTAGAAACGAGTGTTTTCCAGCTAAATTTGTCCATCCTCTACAGACAAAAGCATCTGTTTCTCTATTCAGTAGTCCCTGCACTCTGGAAGATTGTTCCAACCATTACAATGCATCTGAAAATCTGTCGGTTGTAATAGATCCTTTCAAGAAAAATATCACAATAAGCATGAGATGAAAACAGAGTCCATACACACTTTTAAGTCTGTCAGTGGCTCATCATAATTTATTTTCTGCTAAAATGTACAGCATTTAAGTGACCGACTAGAAAGGTAACTCATAAATACAGGACTGTTGCTCTGTTAATTAGTACAGTCAGGATATCCCTCTTACGTCAAACTGCCATTCTGTACAGGTACAAAGGCTACAAAATAAGCTATACAAACAGACACGATACAATTTACCTTTTTACATGCCATCTGTTTTGTCTATCAACAAGGCTACTGCTCTACATTTCAGTAAAATATAAATCAGATGTTTTATAAAGATAAAAAAAATCTACAGATGGAATGAAAATGTAAGTTTAAAGGCATTTCATAAAAGACCAACTTTGGAGTAAATTGACACTCATAATAATCTTGCAACTCTGCCCCGTTTGAAATGTTTTCGTTTATACCCTTCCCCCTTGATTTAGATTTCTACATGTACAAATACTGACATTGACTGTTCTTTGCTATTGTGACAGAAATTGCTTTAAATTGTATAAAAACAGAAAGCTGCCTCAGGTAAAGAAACTTGTTATAAAGTAACAAATTATCCACAATTAGCAATAGAACCTTCCAAGCCGAACATGACGATTTTTTCCCAAATCTTTACAGTATTAGAATCAACAAAAATAGAGTTTAATTTTTCCTTCCATACGAGGGAAACCTAACCAAGGCCATACATTTAATATAAAATTGCTTGCTATTAAGCACAACACTGTACAGTACTACTTTGATGCACTGTCACTAACAAAGACGTTATAGCATGCTAAGTATAACCTTACATTTAAAAAAATATAAAAGTAGATTTACAATAATTTAAATAATATGAAGGCATGAGTACAGACTTACATATATAACCTTGCGATTGCTAAAGGTACATTGAAAAGGCTCTTTTGTCCAAAAACATACAATGCAGGCACATTTAAAGGTTCCATAATGCAGGTTCCAACTTAAAGTAAATGTAACCTCCATTCAACTGCAATGCAGTTCAGGGGAGATTTATGCTTACACAAATGTTACATTTGAAATCTTATGCTGTAAGGCTTCCCATAAATAGGGGAAAAAAAGCTAAAATTTAGCCAATAAACAAAACTTTTTTTGCATTCTTACCAAGTGCTGGTTCTTTTAGAAAGATCCATAAAAGCGATCATTAACCATGAAAATAAGAACAAACTAAATACCTCAAGTCAACTAGCTGACTTTGCAACATCATGACCCTTTACTTTCAGGTCGTTGATTATCGTCTCATATAAGGCCCGTTTAAGGGTTGTTTGGACATGCCGGTATTCACGTAACCATGATGACCTGCTGGACTGTACATCATATTGCCATGGGGAGGAGCCTGCATGGGCTGCTGTGGGTAAGGCTGGGTACCCATCATGCCCATCTGCATAGAGTACTGTGGAGATTGATTCATATAGGTAGGATTGCCATGGTAGCCCCCGTTCATCATAGGCTGCGTCACCCTGTAAGGGTTCATCGCCATATTGACGTTCATCGAGTTCACGTTCATCGAGTTGACGTTGTAAGCCGGAGCGGGCATGAGGTTCACCCCCATGTTCATCCGCGGCGGCATAGTTAGCGTCCTCCCAGGAGCCTGCATGGCTACGGTCTGAGGACCTCTACCATACATCTGCTGCTGGTGATGGGGCGGCAGAGGGGCCGATTTGGAGCGGATGGACATGGGGTGGTGATGGTGGTTCTTAGGGGGCATTTGCGTTTGCAGTCTCTGAGATGGGGCCAAGTTCATGTTGGGTGTAGCCATGTTGCGCTGCAGCATCATGGGCGGTGGAGTCATATTGGGCGGAGGAGTCACAGTAGCCTGCGACTGAGGACCTCCACCAGATTGCGACAGAGAAACCAGCGCAGGATTGTGAGGCCCGAGCTGTGTGGACAACGAGCCGTTGTTGTTTGCATAGGATGAGATGGAGTGCGAGGCAGAATGGCTGAAGGGCAAAGAGTGGTCCATGATGGTATTGGTGAGTTGCTGTAGCTTATGCAGGCTGAATGTAGCTGACGGTTGACCATAGTGTCCACCTCCATACTCTCCCTGGCCCATTCGGTCATACAGACCCAGGTTGCTGGAGGGGTTGTTGGATTCTGGGATGTCGGACAGCTGCATGGGTGGAGCGAAGCTGGCCGGCATGGAGCAGTGTGACAAAGGCTGCTGGTACTGGTGTTGTGGGTGTTGGTGATGTTGATGGTGCGGATGATGCTGATGATGGCTGTGGTGGTGACTGTGGCTATGCCCGTGTCCATGCCCATGGCTGTGCCCATGTCCGTGTGGATGGCTGGGCTGCCTCTCCGGCACACAGCCTTGCGGAGACTTTACACTGCATCCCTGAGGGGAGCTCATGCTGGTTTGCTGGAGCATGCTGCAAGCGCCAGTATTGTTCACCACAGGACCGGCCATCTGCTGGGACACAGCACAGCTGCTCTGACTGTGGCTGCCACCGGAGGAGAGGTTGCCATAGGAACAGCTGCTCTGGGAGGAGGCGCCTGCTCCTGCTCCCGTGCCACAAATGCTGTTACCCAGCGTGGAATCATAACTGCTGGGATTTTCGTAATTCTCAGTGGTGCTCTCAATGCTACCTAGGTCACTGAAGCCACTGTCCACCACCTGCTGAGAATGGTCCGACACTGAGGGCACATCCATTATTGGGCTGGTCTCCATGTTGTTATGAAGCGAGTGCACCGAGACGGTGCCCTGATCAGGACTGATCTGCGTGTAGCCGCTTTCTAAAATGGACACCGCTGGACTATTGACTGATCGTACAGATTGGCTAGGGTGAGAATGGACAGAAGACAGAGGGCTGCTGTGATCTGACTGCTGGCAGTCATCCACGGGAGTCATCTGAGGGCTCTGCTCGACGTGAACATAACGCTGTAGGCTGTGACAGGCCTCCTGAGTCTCCACACAGTCCTGAAAGTGCCTCTCTTGCTCAGACTCTTGAGTCAGAGACTGCACAGCTTGGGCAGTCTCCATGTCAAGCTCAGGGCAAATGTTATGGTCCTCTTTTATTGCCGGGGTTAACGGGCCCATATGCTTTTCTTCAGGCCTCTGACTGTTATCCTCTTCCTCGGTTTCTGAGTCTGGAGGATGATCCGAGTCCACAGTGTCTCCCTGTTGCATGCCCAAGCTCACGAACGTGCTTTCAGACGCAAGCTCCTCAGAGCAATGAGGCAGTGGGTCCAAGAGGCTCGGCTGCACTTCAAGATTTTTATTATTATTATTATTATTAAGAGTTGTAACTGGCTCTGGTTCTTCAGTAAGGTCTTTTTCTGTTAGTGGCACTGGGTCCTCTATTCTTTGTTCATGGCTATCATCTTCATCATCTGCATCGTGATCCTCCACATGAGACGGTTCTGGCTCTTCGTCCTCATCCTCTTCCTCATCTCGTTCACCCGAGCCCTTACTAACCCTGCCTTCTGCTTCACCCTCTGGCTTCAGGTCCTTGACTTCCTCTGTATTTAGAGTTGACTGTTCAGCATCATCTATTGGACCTGATGTGGTCTCATTGGTCTCATCAGTACAGGGAGAATTTTCTACCGTGTCAGACTTGTCTGTTGACTCATCCTCATTTACTTTGTGAGACTCTGGTGGCTCTGGACTGTGGGGCTCTGAAATACAGGTGTCCAGTTCTGGGTTCTCTGGCCTGGGCTCTCTGTAGGACTCGCATGGTTCTGAGAATGAAGCAGGGCTGGCATCCTGCTCCTCCTCTTGTTCCTGCTCCACTGTGACCATTGGTGTCTCAGGAGGTGTGTAGAGGTTGAGCTTAAAGCCCATTTTGCGCTCCTTTAGTCTCCATTTGGGAGGGCCTCGTTTGACACCTTTGGGCCAGCCTTTCTTCCGTTTTACAGGTCGAGGATTGTCCTTTTTTACTGCTTTAGAAACACCAAAAATTTATATTAATTTATCTTTCAAATATGCAACAAAAGCAGTGTGTTTTAAATGTTAACATGTATGGCTTTACCTTCCACATTCGCTCCTTTAGATTGATTTGCATGATTGTCATCTCCATGTCTTCTTGGTCTTCCAGGCCGACGCACGGCTACTCTCTGGTTTTTCTCCTCCTCCTCTTCCTCATCTTCGCTGCCACCCCTCCTGCTGGGCTGTGGCAGAGGGCTTTCTACATCAGAGTTTTCGAATGGCTCATCTAGCACCTCTGTTCTCTCCGAGATGGTCTCGGTCGTGACACTGCTGTTGATTCGTGTTCTCCTCCGCCCTCTCTTCCGCCTGAGATTGTGGCGCTAAGAAAAAAACAAATACATTTAAGGGGGCTATTCGCTTAAGCAGAGAAGTGCATATTGTATGCTTGAGAACAACTTGCACTTGAGAATGGAATAAATACAGGGAGATGTCAAAGACTGTTAGACTTAACAACTGTCATAGCAAGAGTTGGCCACTTTTTTGTTAAATTGTCCCTGGTGCCCTTTAATCCAAAAAGCATAGGTTTGGAGGAGACAGATACGGTCAAGGGTGATGCTAAACATAGGGAAATGTGGCTGCGTTGTGAATGGGTTGCTTCATGATCTAAATGCAAAAGCCCATCATTTAGACCACAGTGCCTACACCACAGGCCATTCATTTGGAAAGCTTAGCCTGCCCAAAACCCCAAATGAGAGCGTGCTGAATCAAGCTGACCGCAAGAGCCTCACAACATACTCTCCCCCAGGCATTCTGGGATAGCAGTACCCCAGTGCAAATAATCTGCTGCATTACTTGGTGATACAGAGCTAAGATTTCCCACACAAATCATGAAAGCAATATTACTTAATTATGGACTTGAAGACTGATGGAAATTTCTGACTTATGGAGAGTTTTGGATCCGTTTCTATCCTATTAAATATGCTTTCTAAATGCTAAAGGATTTTCAATGTGAAGAACCATGATACAAAGAGAAATAAATAAGAAATGCATGCAAACAATGATTCTGATATTTACCTTTCGCTTGAGCCCCTGCCCAGACTGGGACTTGATTGCATTGTCTTCATTACCATTGTCGTCGTTGTCATCATCATCATCATCATCATCATCATCATCATCGTCATCGTCGTCATCGTCATCATCATCATCATCATCATCACTGCTGCTATCTTCACACACTTCAAAATCTTTCCCAGTGCTGTTTGCAAACAGTGGGTCTGAGTATCTTCTGCTAAAGTTCTTGCACTTGGTTAGTGGAGGTCTTGTGCTGGTGTAGCCCATCCCCAGTGTCAAATTCCTGATTGACGCACTACAGCTTGCACGACGGTCTCTTGCCTGTTATTCCACAAAAACACAAATATGAGCTTGTTTGAGACGCTCGTACAGGCTGAAGACAAGCAGGCAAATAACATCTCAGTTATATACACTTTGCTTTCGCAGTGTCCCTGCAGTGCAGAAATTGTCTCTTGATTAGCCGTTGATCTCGGCAACATTTATTTTAAGCGGATATGGAAGATTACATTTCATGGGACATTCAGAGGCATTAATAATACAGGGCTTTGATTTAGGTCACTCAGGAAGCTGGGTTACTGTTGGAAGTGCTTTCAGCTATCTCTGTGAACTCACCCTGAACTCCTGAAAGGGATAAATTTAGCTCACTTTTCACGCAAACATCATCTTGTAACTAATAACGCAGAGCAAGGGAAGGAATGAGTAACCTGTGCTCATCGTAATCTCCATGATCTGCCTAGTGAATAGGTTTAATTTAAAAACACAACCTCCAGAATAGCCTTTGATCACCTTACCAATTAAGTTTGAGTTCAGCATTATGCAAAAAGGTCAGGTTGTGTCAGGAGGTCAAAAGATAGAATAAAAGGGCATTTTACAAAATCTGCTGTGTCTGTACTGCAAACATTAACAATGCAGACAGAACACAGTAATTTGATGCAAGACATCTGTAATAGCTGAACGACGACAACAACAACAACAACAGGACAGCAAGTAACCCTGTGGAACGTGCTGATCAAGCCTCTGTATATGCCAGGAAAACCACCTAGTTGTTTGTTACATGTTTATATAAAGGGGATAGCAGAAGATTTAATCGCTATGGATTAAGCAAACATTTTTAAGGCAAAATGCATTCAACATTTGAAACTGTATAGGTATATCAATGCTGCTTATGCTCAAAATTCTACTGCTCAATGCCTACTGGCTAAATAATTCTAGCCTGGTCCTACCAGACTCTCGTACATTTCATTTGTACAGAGAGTCTGGCCACTATCCATTGACAAGCGTTAACATCCTTGAAGGCGGGTACTCTGTTGAAGTTTAAAACTATTGGATCTGCCCAGAGCCACTCTGGATCTGCCATAACCAATCGCTAACGTTTGGTCGTGACGCATGTCATCTCAAACTAGCGCACAACATCAACGGCATCGTTCTCAGCCACTCCCTCTGTTCGCTGATTGGACCAGTTAAAATTTGACCGGAGAAAACCAGAGAATATACCGCAATCCCGGAGTACTGAAGGAAAATGGAAATTGAGCGGAAGTACGTAGGAGGGCGGAGCTAGGCTACAATAATTCACTTCTAAATGTAGAATTTAACAAGAAATCCATAGTCTATCTTTAAATATTAGAACGCACTGCACTGGACAGACAAACAATTAAAACTGGGTTCACTAAAAGCAGGTGTGTTCAGTCCCTGATCAAAACATAAATAGACCTTTAAGCATACCTGTGCCATAGCACTCTTCAGCTCCCCTGGTGGGCTTTTGCAGACGGAAACTGGAGTCCAGCAGAGGCAGTCAGGGTCAACCTCATGAAGCCTTGGCTTCACTCTCAGTCTATCCATGTGCTCCTCAATCAGCTGATATCTTCGGATGATTAGAAACCTATACAAAAATGTTAGGAAATGTATTCAAAAGGCAGATATCTTGTGTGATGTATGAGACCTTGTAATTCTGTATTAATGCACATGCAAATAGAGACACAACTGTATTTTACCCCCCCTTTAGAGATGATACAGTACACTGAAAGCATGCGAGTAAATTGTCAGATTGACAGATACCACCACAGTCAAACCCACCTGCCATCCTCGAAATCAATCATGTTGAGCTGTTGAAGTGTGGTAGCAATGTCATGTGGACACATGCCCGTGGCTCGGCTCATTCCCCTGATGCTGACACTCTTATCTGGGTGGTTGTGCAGGTACTCTAGTATGACACTTTTCCAATAAGCCAAGTAGGACAGACGACCCAGATCAGATAGAGGCTTCTCTGGGGAGCCAGCCTGGCCCTCTAGCCTGGAAAGTAAGTAACCTGGAAAGACAGGAAGAGAGACAAAGAGTGGAGAAGAGACAAGATTGTTTGAGTATTGTTTTCAGATCAGGTTTGAGTGTCACTTGGAAAAAACATGAAACAACACAAAAATGTGTTGTAATGTTTTTATGCAGCTTCACAAGGTCTAGAGGCATGATATTTGAATTATATTTTACACATCTTATCAAAGAAAAAGAGTTATTTGTAAAAAAATGTAATGATTACGGCTTTAAATCTGATGGCTTAAGGCTTAAGCTCTTGCCAAAGTTCTTGTGATGTCAATGTTACATTAAAAATACAAATATTACAGTATAATATTTTACTAATGGATAAAAAGAGAGCAGAAAAGACAGAAATATTTCAAACCAGTCCAGATGACTGATAACCATGACTTGTAGAGCAAACTACAAACTGGTTCTAATGATCTATTCTAATGATATATATATATATATATATATATATATATATATATATATTACACACACACACTTTCTTAAGTAAATAAATATAAAAACATTTTGCGCTAATACTTACATTTAAAAAGAATTTTAATTTTAAAATCACCTATTTCAATTTTACTGCACTGATGTGCTGTGATGCTTCACACACAACACCAAATCAATTTCTTCATAGCAGCGCTGTACATTCAAATATTGGCGGTTCTCCATCCCAACTCAAACAATTAAGAGGAAGGTCTGTCCAAGACATTTTAGAAGTGTGGCACCAGACAGGATCACTCACATGAGAAACTGCACAAAAGCCCAATCTAAAGCCACTGGTCAATCAAAATAACAAATGTAAGAAAATATTTGGTCTTTTGTTTTTTTTGATTGCTTAAAGTGTGAGCTGATTTTGTGGTTTCAACAGATGCATAAGCAAAGCCAGGTTTAGATGAGACAGAACATTTCCAGATTCTCGAATCTAGTCTTTTGCATTAAAACAAAGTATGCAAATGCTCTTCTGATTCTACACAGAGCAAACAAATAATAGTATGCGCCATATTCACTGTATATCAAGACATGCAAACCCTCTTGATAACTAAAATAACAATGAAACGAGCACCACAAACCATTATTTCCATTTCATTATGACCGTCTGAAACAGATCTTTTTCTTTCCATGCAGAGTATAAGCATCTGTTCATGATACAAACAATCTTATGCTCACATCTCATAAGACTTCCAAACCAGTTAATGAATAACTTACTGAAATCAATGAGGAACCTTCCAAAACCTTGCCTTTGGTACTGAGGCATAATCATTATGCAGGATACATTGTACTTCTGCTGGCAAAGCTTTTCCTGTGGGAAAGAGAAATAGAGAAAGATAGAGTGTGTCAGTGCACTGCCAACGCATGCAATTCACTGCACCTGCCGTTCTCCTGAACTGAACCAAACCACAAAAAACCCTTCAAACATATTGCAGAAAAGTTCAGATCCAAAAACGAGCACCATAAAATAAACCCATCTTTAGCAACCCACTAAACAACCAGCTGTTACTCTGACTCCACTGTCATAGGATTAGATATATTCTTAATAATATTTATTTAAAGGGTAATACCTTTGAAAAGTATCCAACAAGATGACAACCCTTCTCATCATTCTGTGTTAGAACGTAGAAGAGAAAAGGCTCAACGTCGTAATACAGCGTCTTGTGGTCCAGAAAAAGCTTTGCAAGCAAGCAAAGGTTTTGGCAGAAAATTTTGCTGATATTTCCATCAACCTAAGCAGAGAGGAAAATGGGAAACCATTAGTCTTGAGATAGGCCATACAAGGGCAGCTCCTGCTAGTGGAGCACATTTAAGATCAGGGCCCGTATTCACAAAACATCTTAAGGCTAAAATTAGCTCCTAACTTGCCAATTTAGAAGAAACTCTTAAAAAAATAATGGGCATGTCAGTGCTAATTTTTGCTCAGAGTATTTCACAAAGCATAAACCAGCATTAAGCGCTAAAACCAGCTCATAAATCTGTGAAAAGTTAGGGGTTGTCAAGAGGACTCCTAAGTGACTAAGACCAAATCACAAACAATCCTAATGGCTGTTGCCGGCAATCCGCCTCAGCAAAAAATACATTATACATCATCGAGGCAATAGGCTATAGAGCCGTGAGTGCCGAGCCTTTTCTTCATAAATGCAATAAATATTTTGATTTATAGATTTTACAACAAAGGTTCATTTATGTACAGGCAAAATGCTTTTTAAATGACAAGCTTTATTTATTTTCTAAATAAAAAAGAAAATAATGTCCAATTGCCTGTGACAGTTGTTTCATGGGTTCACGCTTACAAATGATCGAATAGAGTAAACGAGTAAAATAAGCATATTTGCCGTGCTGTCTGAGGTGAGGCTCTGAGCTCGGAACTTAGCCCAAACCCAGAGTACTCTCCTATATCCCCGGCTGGGAATAGGAAACAGCCGAGAGTGAGGAGTCGGGGTGGCAGAGGGATGTAGAAAACTGTCAAGGTAACTAGGTGAGTCAGCAGTGTATATATGTGCATTTTATATATATATATTATATATTTATATATATATATATATATATATATATATATATATATATATATATATATCAATAAATAAATAAATAATGGGATGCCCCCTTAGCCCAGCCCTCTTTGCGCTGGCTATCGAACCTTTGGCTGATTAGATGTAACCCTGACATAAAGGGCATTGAAATTGGCCCCGAAATGCATAAAATAACAAAAACGTTTGCAGATGACATTCTTTTATTCCTTACCAACCCCATAGACTCTTTGTCTAATTTACAGATGGTGTTACAATCATATAGCACCTTCTCTAAATAAAAAGTAAATATCGACAAAAGTAATTTTGCCATTATCAGGGTTTCATTATACTGCACTAGACGGGTTTTCGTTTAAGTGTTCACCTACCGGTATTAAATATTTGGGTATACAGGTAGATGGTCATTTAAAGAATCTCTACAAACTTAATGTGGCTAGTCTTTTAGAGAAGGTGGGTAGAGAGTTAACCAATTGGATGGATCTACCACTTACATTACTTGGTAGAATAAATGCAGTTAAGATTAATATTTTGCCCAAATTTTTATACATGTTTCAATCTCTTCCAATATTAATCCCCAACTCTTTTTTCACTTTGCTTAATGGGTCAATAATATCATTTATTTGGCATCGTAAAACCCCTAGGGTCAGCCTTGATAAACTGGCTAGGGATCATAATCAAAGAGGACTGAGACTTCCCAATTTTAAAACGTATAATTGGGCAGCCAAATCAGGTATTTGGTCAGATGTTTCCTGGTGTTCCCTCTTGGCTTAATTTGGAGAAATCTGAGATCAAAGAAGAGTGTCCTGCCAATATCTTATATACATGGGATGACAAACTGATCAAAACAAGAACTAATAACCCCATGATTATCCATTCAGTTCACACTTGGTACAAACTATGGTCGCTGTTGGGACAGGGCAATTTTCTTTCTCTTAAAACACTTTTATGGGGAAACAGATTGCTACCGATTTGTCAAAGCAATGGGCAGATAAGGGAATTACACATTTGGAGCATTGTTTTGAGGATAATGTTTTAATGTCGTTTGAACAGGTAAAAAATGAATATCATTTGAGTAATAAAGAATTCTTTCGTTATCTGCAGCTACGAGATTGTTTAAGATCTAAAGCAAAATCGTATCCTAAGATACCTGATTTGACATGTATTGAGCAACTATGCCATTCTGATAAACCACTATATAAAACAATCTCTAGAATATATGAAGCTCTGATCTCAAATCAGCCTAGTCTAGATGATACAGATAAATCCAGAAGTAGATGAGAGCTGGGTTTGGGAGTAAGAATAGATGGGGACCTGTGGGGTCAATTATGTAAAGATGGGGTCACCTCAACCTTGAATTCTAGATATAGATTAACTCAGTTTAATTTTCTACACCAGCTTTACTACTCTCCATCTAGATTACATACATTTAACAACAGTATTTCACCTCTCTGCTTGAGATGTGGTGCAGAAGAAGGAACATTTTTGCATTCTACCTGGTTGTGCCCTAAAGTGACGTTTTTTTGGGTGTAAGTATGTTATCGTATATACAGGCCCGGTTCTACGGGGGTGTAAAAGCACCCTCAGTTGATACTGTAATATTGGCAAAACAGATTTAGTTGTTGATCTCTCGAACGCAAGTTTTTATTCAGTGCTGAGTTAATGCAGGCTCGCGAAACCTCAAATTAACAAAGTCAAGACACGATGCAAGTAAGAGATTTATTGTTGATGACTATTTTTTAATAACGGAACTTTGTGAGATCGCGATGAACTGACAAAGCAACAGCATTTTGTGCAACAGTGATCTTGGCTCACTTTCGAGGCTACAGTCATTCATTGAATAAAACTATTATTGCTAAGAGGACTGACGGCCAATTGCATGCAGCAAAGTTTTGGAAGTGACATCTAAATATAAATGCCACTCTGCACGAGACAGAAATATCCTCCCAAGACCCAGAATATAGGTCCTGCCTCTGTAGAGGACATTATTTAGCAAATTTCTCTGACAACATACACAGTTTTAAGTCTGGATATTCTTATGAAATACAAGACATTCTTATGAAAATATTATTACACGTCTTTTTACATTAGCCTACATATCGTCCCAAAACACATTAATATGCAAATTAGATACGGTGTATAGATGCATTGCCTAGAATGGGAATGGCATTTATGGCCACACATATTGCATAACGTAAAATAATACTTAAATAATAACATAGGAATACATAAAAAACTAATTGATTTTTTTTTTTTTTTATGCTCCAAACCATAATGACCGGGGGAAAAAAATCTAAATTCACAAAACCTTTTTTTCTGGTTCTCAGGAAGATATGTTAAAATACTAGTAACGCATTAAAGCAATGTAAAGGCAGACTAATAAATTAATAGACTATTTGAAGCAAAATATTTTTGAAATTCCAATTATTGGTAAATGACTTGTAAATAAATAATCATACATTTCTCACTGTACACTGCTATGGTGGAGCCGTTGCTTATAGCTTATCTGCACTTTACTAGAGCACCCTCAGTAATTTCAGAAGCACCCTCAGTGATTTGATTCTGGAACCGGGCCTGAGTATATCACAGATTCATGGAATTGATTTTCCAGTGGATCCAGAGGTGTGTTTATTGGGTAATTTTGCCAACTCTAATCTCCGAAACAGTCAAGCTATTAAGCTTACTCAAATGTTGTTAATAATAGCTAAAAAATGTATTGCTTTGAAATGGAAAGCAGACACTGATGTGCCAAATGGACTGTGGTTGTCGGAGGTCTGCAGCTGTGTACCTTCACATATTCAATGAGGGGCAGGGGTGAATCAAATCTGGAAACCCTTTTTAAATTATATAAATATAGTAGTATGGCTTGATTTGATAAAGTTGATTGAAACATTTTATATTGCATCTCCATTTTCCTTTTTTTATTTATATATTTATTTTTGTATGTTGTTCTTTTTCTTTATGTTTTGTATTCGTTGTTGTTATTATATGTGGAAAAAAAGCAAAATATAATAAAAAAAGAAAAAAAAGAAAGTGCTTTGTTTATAAAACATTTTTGTTGCTTACATTCTGCAATCTCTCGAGATGCAGACATAAGAGGCTGACAATTAGATGAACATATACTTATTTAATAAGTGACACTTAGCCTACATTTTAAAATCTTTGAGTATGGCAATATTTTTTATTTTGAAATCTTTAATTGAATATGGCGACACGATTTCTCGTTCTACAATATTTCCATGATTGACTGACAGACTTAGATTATCTTAAGATTTCTCTCTGTTCTCTAGTAAAAGTTTTAGCAGCTTTGTGAATAAGTTGGAAGAGGAAACTCTTAACTAAGAACTTTTCCTGCTATTTAGGAGAACACTTAGTCCACACAAAGCCAGAGCTTTCCCTATCCAATCTTTTTTTCCCCTTGTTTCAAGAAATATCTGCGTACACGAGAGCACTGAAACCGACTCAAAACGTTAGTATGCGGTTGTGGCTAGAAGGGGTAGAGCAATGGTAGGAAGAGAGGCAAAATTGCACAATAAAATAACAATAAATACATTTGGTACTTACCAGATTGTGTTTTATTAACGCCTACACCTACCCCAATCCTAAACCTACCCTTACAATAATGCAAATACAGTAATTAAATGAGGCAATATTGATGTATGCATGCCCAGTGCCCGTAGTTGTATCCCTTTTTAGTTTTTCCCATGCGGGACGTGGTGTGATGACATCAACATTTCACAAAATATACGATTGGCAAAAACACAAGGGTGTCGTTTTCAGATTTATCCACTCTGGGACCAGTTTTAAAAAAATATTGGTTTCATGCTTCCAAAACGCAGAATTCGTGTGGACATTTTTACGTATACAGCTAAACATGGCCTTAGTGGTAAGATAAAATGGTTTTGTGAATATGGCCCCAGAACGCAAACATTCTGCAATGAAAGGTCTTTAACGCTTTTTGAGGCCTGCTAGGATTATGATGCATTTCCTGTTCACTAGACAAACAAGAAATAAGAGTCCTTGAAGAACTGGCTTAATCTGACATGGATTAAATCATGCAAAACCAGCTCTCATCCATGATGCCGAGATGTGCCTTTCGACAAGCTTGGTACTTCATAACCTTTAATCTCTGGACATAACCCTTCTTGTTTTAATTGCAAATGAGATGAAATTAGGATGCAGATGAAGTTGTGCATGAAGACTAAGAGCCAGTACTGACCTCAAACACTGAGAGGTTATCCTTCCTGTAGATCTCATTAGCTGGTGGGTGAAACCACCCACATTTCTTTGAATGCCTCTGCAGAATGTCCTGGCTTTTTATGTACTTTAAGCAGAACTCGCAGAGATAAAGCTTCGGTAATCTAAGAAGGTGAGCAGCAATTAATTATTACATAAAGAATGTGGCATGAGGCAGTCTAACTATAAATCACATACTAGTTTACATTTGCTTAAGGCTATATCTGGCAGACATTTGGAAAACTGCAGTAAAAATGTTTTGGAATTAATTTCAGACTTACCTTGAATATTCTGGAGGGTATGGTGAGGAATACCAAGTTTGTATTTCATACTTCCCAAACTCAATCAAAGGAGGGGATTGTCCTTGATCGCCAACAGTTTTCTGTTTTTGAAAAAAGTTAGAAAAATATATTTTTTTAAAGAAATAGATTTTTATATTATTATATATACACAATCTCTTCTTTTGTGTGTGATGTAACCAGATTTCACGATCGGTTATGATTTAAAAACTCCTGTAGTCTGAGCCCAATTTAAGGTTGTACAATTTGGGGGAAAAAACCCCAATTGAGATTTCTGAAAAAAAAACAAAAAAAAAAACCTTGCACAATTTGGCCAAACATTTTGCGATAATATAATATATAATATAATTAATATAATTTAATATATATATATACACATATATACACATATATATACATATATACACACACACACACACACACACACACACACACACACACACACACACACACACACACACACACACACATACACATACACATACACATACACACACACACACACACACACTATATATATATTAGGGCCGGGACTCGATTAAAAAAAAAAATCTAATTAATTAGAGGCTTTGTAATTAATTAATCGAAATCAATCGCATTTTAATTGCATATAAATATTTGACCTGAGAACAGTGAGAAGTAATTTTTTTCACATGGATTTTTAGTATACCATTGAAAAATGACCATTGAATAATGAATAATGACATAATGAATAATGACATAATGAATAATGACATAAGCTTAATCAACAAAATATTGTTTATTTATTTCAGTCCAGCAGACCAGTGCAATGTTTGCCATTAAGTGTAGCAATAGCATATTTACATGTAACTTGTAATTTAGATATTTACTTGTAACTTTACTCGGAGTCGGGTCACGCTAACTCCTATGTGTTTTGCGTTGAGGTGATATTTGAGGCTCGATGTGCTGCGGTGATACGCAAATTCCTTGTTGCATAGTTTGCACACAACCATGCTCTTGTCGACGCTTCCATCCTTTCGTTTTTTAAACAAAATTTCTCATCCACTGGGCCAAGCAAAGCGGTCTCGTCAGCTTAATCGTTCATGTTCACTCACTGTGGTTTGTTGTTGTCAAGAACGCTAGTTGTTGCTCCAGTATAATCGGTCCGTCGAAACTCATTCATTGAAAAACGTTCCGCGGTGCAAAAATAAGTGTGGTTAAAATTATGTTATTTATTTTTTGCGTAATTAATCTTAATTAACGCGTTAAAGTCCCGTAATTAATTAATCTTAATTAACGCGTTAAAGTCCCGGCCCTAATATATATATATATATATATATACACACACACACACAGGTCCTTCCACAGCTGCAAATAAGTATTTGAACACCTGTCTATCAGCTAGAATTCTGACCCTCAAAGACCTGTTAGTCTGCCTTTAAAATGTCCACCTCCACTCCATTTATTATCCTAAATTAGATGCACCTGTTTGAGGTCGTTAGCTGCATAAAGACACCTGTCCACCCCATACAATCAGTAAGAATCCAACTACTAACATGGCCAAGACCAAAGAGCTGTCCAAAGACACTAGAGACAAAATTGTACACCTCCACAAGGCTGGAAAGGGCTACGGGGAAATTGCCAAGCAGCTTGGTGAAAAAAGGTCCACTGTTGGAGCAATCATTAGAAAATGGAAGAAGCTAAACATGACTGTCAATCTCCCTCGGACTGGGGCTCCATGCAAGATCTCACCTCGTGGGGTCTCAATGATCCTAAGAAAGGTGAGAAATCAGCCCAGAACTACACGGGAGGAGCTGGTCAATGACCTGAAAAGAGCTGGGACCATCGTTTCCAAGGTTACTGTTGGTAATACACGAAGACGTCATGGTTTGAAATCATGCATGGCACGGAAGGTTCCCCTGCTTAAACCAGCACATGTCAAGGCCCGTCTTAAGTTTGCCAATGACCATTTGGATGATCCAGAGGAGTCATGGGAGAAAGTCATGTGGTCAGATGAGACCAAAATAGAACTTTTTGGTCATAATTCCACTAATCGTGTTTGGAGGAAGAAGAATGATGAGTACCATCCCAAGAACACCATCCCTACTGTGAAGCATGGGGGTGGTAGCATCATGCTTTGGGGGTGTTTTTCTGCACATGGGACAGGGCGACTGCACTGTATTAAGGAGAGGATGACCGGGGCCATGTATTGACAGATTTTGGGGAACAACCTCCTTTCCTCAGTTAGAGTATTGAAGATGGGTCGAGGCTGGGTCTTCCAACATGACAATGACCCGAAGCACACAGCCAGGATAACCAAGGAGTGGCTCTGTAAGAAGCATATCAAGGTTCTGGCGTGGCCTAGCCAGTCTCCAGACCTAAACCCAATATAGAATCTTTGGAGGGAGCTCAAACTCCGTGTTTCTCAGCGACAGGCCAGAAACCAGACTGATCTAGAGAAGATCTGTGTGGAGTGGGCCAAAATCCCTCCTGCAGTGTGTGCAAACCTGGTGAAAAACTACAGGAAACGTTTGACCTCTGTAATTGCAAACAAAGGCTACTGTACCAAATATTAACATTGATTTTCTCAGGTGTTCAAACAAATAAATAGTTAAAAAAATCATACATTGTGATTTCTGGATTTTTTTTATTTTTATTATGTCTCTCACAGTGGACATGCACCTACGATGACAATTTCAGACCCCTCCATGATTTCTAAGTGGGAGAACTGCAAAAAAAGTGGGAGAACTTGCAAAAAAAATTAATAAAATAAAATAATAATAATACATATATATTATTATTATATATATATAAAATATATGAATTAAAGTCATATAATATCACCAAGTCATATTGTGGCAATGAGGTTTATTTAGATTAAATCACGCAACCCTACCAGCCAAGAACAGAAAAGACCAGCTATTCTATCAAAGCAATGCTATGTGGTTGCCAAGATGTTCCTAGCAGTTTTAACATGTTCATATGTGGTCTCTCGGGTGTTCACCTAAAGTACGAGCAACAGCAATGGTAAAAATAGACTCTCCTCACCTTTGCTGTGATCTCCTTGATGTGTCGGAACAATTTCAGATCCTCTTCAGCCACATGGTCATTGAGTAAAATCATCCTTCCTTCCTGTGGCTCTCTTCTTGAGCATCTCTCTGCATTAAAGGCTGTGAGAGGTCAGAGAACAGACCTTTAGAAATTGTGTGCAGAATGTAGTACAAAAAAACTGAAAAGATGCTGACGCTATAACACCCAAAGCTAATATAAACAAGCAATAACCTAAGACTTAACACAGCATTCAAAATCACAACTGCTAGCATGCAAATTACTACAGTCATGGAAAGGACAGCTGATAGGAAAGGCTCATATCAACATTGCTGGCCAACACACTAACCTCAAACCTCTAACCACACATCACAGTTTGTTTCTAGGCAACAGTGAACTCTAAACAAATACTCCATTTGTGCAGAGGTTGAGAGGGAACCAAACCAGGAGCAAGGGTCATTTGAAATGCAAACACTTTACATTAAAGTGCTTGTTACTAAAGGGAAAAGGCATTAATAACTTTGGTTTGAGAGGCAGGTGTGAGCAGCATGAGGACGTGAGCAGAGAGCAGAAATCTAAGGCTTTAGTGGCTTCAGAATTAATAAATTATTGAAGAAAAAAGGTTAAAAACAAAAATGCAGAGATGCAGTATTAGTTGAAAAACAAAAATCCATGTTACTGTGCTTCTAAAAATGAGGAAGATGAGTAAAACGGTTTAAGATGAAAAAGCTAGTCAGCCGTTCGGAGGTTGAGGCCCCTGTGCTTACCATGGTTTGGGTCTGGTTTAACTCTTCGGTCTGCCAATCTGCCCTTCCCTGGTGTGTTGTTCTCCCTCTGCGGGGAGGCCTTAAACCTAAACCTGCCTAGCAGCTTGTGCTTTCTCAAGAAAGGAGTTCGTTTGAAATGGAGCGCAGACTTAAACGGTCGGCCCCGCTTGGGCACCCATCCTGAGGCCGAACTGGATAGGGATGCTAATTTACTACCGAAACCCTTGACAGGCTTTTTCCCTTGAAGCTGCAGGGACGTTTTGGGTGAGGTGGAAACGTCCTGGGTGCGGCGCGCTCGCTTGGGCGGTGCGTAGCTGGGGAGCCCCTTTTGCCGGGACTGTCCCTGAGTGGTAAAGATGTGAGACAGTCCATCAAAGAGTCCCTTCAGCTGGTTGTTGCCTGGGAGGCTACCGAGGGACGGGCCGCTAGACTGGGAGGAGGAGCTGTGGGGGGAGTGGGCGGAGAAGGGCGAGGACGACAGTGTGGGATTCAGCGAGATGGGGCTGTGTCCTTGCGAAGGGGACGGGGTAAGGAGAACACTAGACGGGGCGTTTAACCTCACACCTGGCGTCGTCACGCTGGCATGGTGTTTCCGATAGCCCCGTTTCCTCTGCCTGTGCTGATTCGAGGAGCCTGATGCCTCACTGCGCAACCGGCGACCCAAGGGCGATGGCGTGAAAAATTTGGAAAGCCCATCAATGAGACCTTTGGTTTTCTTGTTGATTGGGGGCAACGTAGTGAGGGTGGGTGTGGATGTGAGGGGGTCAGTGAGACTCCTGCCGTCTGTGGTGGGTATAAAGGTTGATGAGGGTGGGGTACAGAAAGTGCTTATGGAACCCCTACCATGCCGTGCTTTTTCAGACAGCTCAACGGATCCTGGACCACCACTGTCAGACCTGTGAAAGCAGATGATGGTTGCATTTAAAACACAAGCCACAAATGAATGAGAATCTGTGTGCACATCTTGACTGTGACTAAGCCTGAGCCTTGGTTTGAGAGCCTGATTTCACAGCTTTAACAACACGTTCCACTGTGTCTATCAGTGCTCATCAAGCCTTTAGGAGAGATGTAATCCCTCAAGTCTTGCACATTTAAAAGCTTACTGACCCAGACTCCCCCAGTTCAACTGACAACGTTCTGAGTGCGCTTTACAACATGGCCATATGTTAAAAATAGACCTGCTAAAAATGCCCCAGGCTAAAAGTACATTGTAGCAGCCATGCTAATTTTAAACCTTGTGGATGAGAGGGTATGAAAACCTACATATACTCTCAAGGCAAGGTTGTGAAGGACAAAAATCAGAGTAGGCCATCAAAAAGAGCATTTACAGTTTAGGCAACATACTGATGTGAGACCTGTAACCTTAAGCCTGAAGCACAATGAACAAGACAGATGAAATGTGTTATCGTACATTGTTGGATGTGCTAGATTTTTTCTTGGCCTTCCTGGCTTTGCATATCGCCTTTTGATCTGGGCCGCTGTCTTGTGTAGCAACCGTTTTCCCTCCTGCTCCTTTGGCCTGCATACTTGGCAGATCCACATTCCTGGGGGAGGTCCAAGGGGAAAAAGAGAGAGAGAAGGGGAGAAACAAAAAGAGAGAAGCATTTCAAGGATGGTTCATCACGTCTGCAGCTGTGACACTTTTCAGATAAGTCTTTGTAGTACTGAGCAGAGATGACCCACTGTGCTTTTCCCTTTATTTCCACTGTCTTTAGAAGAAAAAGAAAAACAAGCTTTCTACAGGTAGCAGACCAACAAGGAAACACTGAATAAATGTCTTTGAAGTTGTGCTTTTTCTTGACAGGAAGATAGCCTTCTCATCTTCTTTAGAGAGGAAGATGATAAATGAATGCAATTTGAATGATTAGATTGTTTAATTGAAGTTAAATGTGCATTTCCTTAGATTTTTAGTATAGCACTGAAGCCCTCAGATATCTTGTGTGGAAATGCGCAGCACTGATTTGTAAGATAAGAATCACAACTACAACAGAGAGCAAATTTATATATAAATAAAGATACTGAGGCCAAGCATTATTAATTTTCTGTATTCCTGTGATCTTGACATGGTATAAATATGGGGTATAAATATGTAGCCACTGGTGCTCATTGGATAAATGAGAGGTAGACATCAGATGATGAAAAAAATATTCCAAGGCACTCGCATGGTTATTAAAACATTAAAAAGGTTGATCAACGTGTTTTGGCTACAAAGCTTTCTTCAGGATGCCTGATCCATCAGGATATTGTTTTATTTATTTCCATATCATTGGAATATGCCTGTCACTGAACTACAATCCACATGAATATATTTTGCACAGAGGGCTGTTCACACAAGAAGGATTCTTAAAGCTAGTTTGCACAATCGGTTCTGTTAGCACCTCTCACTTTGATTAATTGTGTTATTTTTGTTAGAATTAATCAAACTAAGTTAACATGTTAAATTGACACCCTGACATAGGCTACATGTTTTAAGTTAAAGCATTTTCTTTCACCCATTACAAAACCCAAATGAAATTTGATGGGATTTTTCATGGCAGAATGTCACCTCCCTCCAGCAGTTGCAGACATTCAGCACTGAAGGCTCTTGTAAAATTAAGTGGAATGAACCTGTTCTGCTCTATTGAAACACTTTATGATGCTGCTCCCTTTTTATCTTGGCACTTACATGCCCATTTCAGACAAACTGCCATTAACTGAAAAGGACAAGCACAGTCATTTGCAAGCCAGAGGCGAAATCATTAACAATGAGAGAGTGAGTGAGTGAGTGAGTGAGTGAGAGAGTGAGAGAGTGAGAGAGAGAGAGAGAGAGAGAGAGAGAGAGAGAGAGAGAGAGAGAGAGAGAGAGAGAGAGAGAGGGAGGGAGGACGGGAGAGAGGGAGAGGGGACGGGAGAGAGAGAGAACGACTAAAAAGTACAGGACGTAGGGTACATATCATCTTACGATTATGTAACCAGAAGCCTTTGTGTAATGGCACATTTAAACAGCTTCACCTTGAGAATGGAAAAATCCACAGAGGCAAACAAAGGCCTAATGTACCTTTTGGCATTCTGGAGAGCGGTGGGTCACAACATTCCATATGGAAACCCCTGTCACAGGAGTCACAGAAGAGCATCTCGTCCTAAACACACACACACACACACACACACACACACAGAGAGTAACACGTCAGACATGCAAAAATAAGATGCAATATCCTCTACACAAGTAAACAACATCCTGCAGTAAGTGTCAGAATACAAGCAGCGCTCTGACACTGTAAAAGATGTCAGCAGGAACTGGGCCAAGGCCATCAGTGCATTTGAAAAGAACTTACAGCATTCTTCCCCTGAATCTGACAGGAACTGCATGTTTTGCATTCGATGCATTGCCATCGCAGGGCCTTGACATTTGCAGTCAAATCAGTGGAGAACTTCAGACATGATGGATGGCCTTTGAGGAGAAATGTGGAATAAAACAAACAGGCTTTAGAGAGTCTCCAAACATGCTCAATTAAAAGAGCGACATTACCTAATCCTTTAACTTTGGCAGGAAACACAAAAGCTCTTGCTGAAACATTACAGGATAAATGTTAACAGAGACTTAATCAAGCAGAGAGAGAGAACATCAAAACGAAACAAATGAAAGATTCCCCTGACTGTGGATCAGTTAAATATTTACACGTGGCATCAACAATGTGAAGAGCCATGCGTGAAGACTTTCCAAAATCGATGTCTAAAAGCACTGTATTATCAAACACTTCTGAGCAGCTAATTAAAGTTAATTTGTTCTTAACGAGGCAGAAACGGTACGCGGGTACACCGTAATGGCAGTCGATCCGTTATAGTCATGTAAAAGCATGCACTCCTGTCCCTGAGGGCTGCGAACCAGCTGCGGTTTACAGTGGGAGCACATTTTCTATACTTTCATGAACACTTAATGAAAACCACCTCTGCGTTGTTAAGTCAAACTCAGCCATAAAAATGTCACTCGGAGAACAATTCCTTGTGGCATTTCAAAATCACTGTTCAAAACAAATTACGACATAAGAGCAGGTAATTTAACAGAAACATGGCAATTCTGTCTGGAGGAGGGAAAAAAAATAATAATAAATTAGAGTAAAAGAAACAAGCAAGCAAACTTGAAGTGGGGAAAAAATATCTAATAAAGTGCACAGCTTTCAGCTTGAATCCATCTGTAATTGTGTAAAACCCTTCCGCCAATACTTCTACAGAATAGACAAATTTTTGTTTAAAAAATTCACTCTAGCCTCCAAGTATCTTATTATTATAATTTTTTTTTACCACATTTCATAAACATACAGCCCTATGCCAATAATCCCAAACAAGATCACCCTCACTAAAGACACGTATACCCCTTTTCCACCAAGGCAGTGCTAGAGCTAGATCGGAGCCAGAGCCTAGTTTCAAATCGGTTCTTTGTGTTTCCACACCCAAAGCCCCAGCTCCGAGCCAGGAAAAGTGGTTCTTAAGTAGCACCAAAACATTGCTGGGCTAGAACAGGGCTAGAAGTAAGAACCTATTACGTCAGGCACTGGGGGCGGGGTCAACAAGACGAACACAAATTGAGATCCGCCATTTTTTAAATAGCAGCTAATGGAGCTAACAGCTGCTGCTCGTTTGTAATCTCCGTCTATAGAAATTACGGCGAACTGCATAAATGCGTTGGATTCGCTGTGTTTTCATTGTGTTTTGATGCCGATGTAGGATCGTAAAGCCATGTGAATCAATAGTAACGAAACGTTTGCATTGTTGATGGAAGGCTTGTTGGCAGCGGTGCTGTGCAGAGACCGATCTCCGTATGACAACGAGTCCAGCGAGAGCATATGACTCCTTATGCTTTTGATTCACTCATGCAGTTTTTTATACATCATATGTGGATCGATCTGTGCAGCGCCGATGCATCTCGAACAAGCCTGGTGTGTTTTGTGTTTCCCGCTGCCCAGTGTTGCCAGGTTTTCACAACAAAACCCACCCAATTGCAACTCAAAACAAGCCCAATCGCGTTTCAGGGGTCTTCCCCGGTAAAAAAAAAAAATCACATTTGGGGGTAAAATATGTGTATTTTTGGCATGGTGGCCTACTAAAATTTGCATTCCCGGGGCTAAATATCACATTCTTGGGTTCACTTCAACCCGCGGACATGAAAAACAGCCCGCGGCAACAGTGATGAAGTAGCCCAATTCCACGGGAAAGCCGCGGACTTGGCAACACTGCCGCTGCCTCGCTAGCGTTGCTGAGAAAGATGAGACGTATACAGTGACGTAAGACATGGCTCTGTTGTGGCTCTCAGCATGTGGAAAAATAAACGGTTCTTAGAAGGCTCCTCAGTCGAACCAACTATGAACTGGGATTAGCACTGGCTCTGAACTAGCACCGGTTCATTCTGGTGGAAAAGGGGTATAATATATATAAGCTTTCATACCACATGCATGTGGATGCTAACATGGAAACTTTTTTTTTTTTATATTAACTTTTCCCCAGACCTGTTGCTGTCTGCGTTTCAAATCACAATCTAAAGCACTGTGAAGATTAGGCAAATTAGTCCCTTAACGTAGAACTCCACACGACTTTCCAAGTTCCCATTGGATTTTGTCCTCCACATATAAGCTTAATAAAGCCTGAACCCCGTCTTCGGTCCATCATTCATATTTTTTTCAACTCCATTGTTGATTCAAATAGCACACAACTCTTACTGCACGCACCGCAACAGACTTTTAAAAATGGTGGTTGAAATAAAATGCTGCGTGAACTCAACCAATCAGCATGTTCAGCGCCCAAGTCCCATCCCCAAAAGTTCCTGAACTTTGAAAAAAGTACTACCTCGTAAGCAGGGACTTTGTGACATTTTTACCCGGGAACTTTATTTAGACCATGGTCCCCGCGGTCAAATCACACCGAATACCACCCAAAGTCCCTAGTTCCTGGGGAAAGTTCCTGTGGTGGAAATGCTGCTCATCACTATCACCAATAGCTTTACTTCCTAGCATGATTTAACACAAGAGGGTTCTACTAGTGTAGTATATTTCACATTTTAAGAATGAACCTCTAAATAAATAAAAGAAATAGATCAAGATTTTTTTTAACAGGCTAAATCTGGGCCAAAAATACAAACTGCAAATTAAGCAGATCGGACAACTGATTTAGACAGTGATCCCATTGGCTCAAATTACTTATAATAGGCACTCTCTATAGCCCTGTTTACAATTCCTGTTTAGAATTCCTACAAAATCATGTTATGATAAATGCTGTTTGAACTGTGTTATAATGACCATTAATATCTGTATTAGTTAGATTATGAACTAGCCTGATAGCTTATAGTTTATTTATACACACATTTGCATATGTTAAATTAAGTGGTAAATGTCCAAATATTTCAGTTATAAAAATAATGTAATGCTCATTTATTCATTTAGGAGATTATTATTATTAATTAATTAATTAACAGTTTATCAAGTGAAAGAAACATTCGCCTTTTGTTTTATTACGTACTATATAGTATTTAAATTAATATAATTTGTATCTACTTGGTATAATCATTAACTGATAGTTGATAGAGAACTGATTTTGAGGAAGGACACGATTTGTCATGACAGTGGTATAGTTGAGGAAACACAAACTGCTCTGATTGCAGACGGACAACAAACAATGCTGCGCATCAATCTCACAAGAGTATGAAAGCATATTGTGGGTAAAATTCACACACCATTGCAAATTCAGTTCAGATTTGCCTTTCCTAATTGTGCATGCAAAGTTTGAGGTTTTCTTTTGTATTAATAAAAAACATTTTTCTTAGACTACATGCATACATTTAAACAGACTAACCAACATCTCCTGTGATATACTGTAGGGTACAGATTAGGGATGTCAATGTACATAAATTCCCATAATCGATCATTGTTTAAGGGAATATGACCATCACTTAAGTGCTTTAAATTTGCTGACATATTAGAAGTGCTCTATTTTCATAGTGTGAAAAAATAACAGCTTACATGAATATGTGATCTGCAAAATCATTGTATGCTGTATAATAGACAGACTTCTTGTATTCTGCAGATCACATGTTGTGTTTGGGCTTGTTCACCTGCTCTAAACAAAGATATAAGACAATGTGTAGATAATGGAGTGACATGACATGTTGCTTGGAAAAAGCTATAGGACTTTACGTCACGATCATGGTGCAGTGTTTTCCAACCTCATTTGAAAGTTTAACCAATGAAAACTGGATCTCTGGTGTGGTGGTGGGTGGGTATAGTGTGTAGGGATGATGTGTAGAGACCAATCGGACACTGTCTCACAGCTGGAGCGCCCTATTGGTTGGATTGCTTTTATCACTCAGATTGACAGGTCTTGATTTACCATGAATCGAATAGCTGAAACAGTGCTGGAATTATCACTCATCAACCAGGATCTTATTACTTCTGGTTTGTTCCATGTACTTTTATTGTGGCCTTATACATGAAAGTTCTTATGTTCAGTAAAATCACCTGAGGGTTTTTTGGACCCTTGGTTAATTATGTTTCATTATTCCTTGTGTGTCTGCTGCACGTGTTTTGTGCATGAGCCGCACTCACCACAAAACCATGCACTCTAATGATGACCTTGCTTAATGGGCCATCAATACGTTTAATAAATTCAATTATCAAATTAAACGTTCATTGATCAATTTCATCCCTTGTACATACATCCTTCTGTTATTTATGAAAATATATATATTTTTAATGGAACTGTGATCCATTTTCCACACAGAAAAAGTAGAGTCTCTAGAATTGATAGTTGTTCTAAACAAGTTAGAATGATTTTGATCCCAGTGGTCCAGAATTTACAGTTTCTGTTTTGGCCACAGAATCACCATCTCTGACACTCTCCTTTCTGGAACTGACACAATCACATGATTATGAGATATCAACTGACACTCTCGATGGTTGAAATACAATTTCATAACTCGCAAACAACTAATCCCATCACTCCCACAAATGTGAGCAAATATCCATAGAAAATCTCTGGTTTGGTTACAGCTAAATGGTTAGTTACGAAGACTGAGGGTGCGTCTCAATCAGCTTCCTAGGTTAACGAGTAGATCATGTACACAAATTCAATGATGTCTCTCCTTCCAGTGACATGACAACATCCTTATTTGTACAACAGCACTACTGGTATTTATGAAAAACGATAGAACTGATGTTTCTGACATTATTTTTAAATACATTATGATAAATACATGCAACAATTCAGCTGTAAATATATTATAAATGTTAGCTATTGTATGTTCATTACCTGTATAGAGGTTTATGCATGTTTATGCTGAAATAATAAAATAATGGTTTGTATTTTAAAAAGCATATATCGCGTGCCCTTACATGTAGCAAGTTGGCTCACGTGATTTATGTTTTGCTCTTCAGAACTTCAGTTAAGGGAACATAGTGAGCATTGATGCTCCCTGGTTCTCACTTTTTAGGGAGCAAAAGTTTTAGTGCACTGGAAGGATTTTGCAATTGATACAGCCCTTAAAATGGCTGCCTCCTTGATCAGAACCCTTACTACTACTGAACTAAGGAGCTGATTGATACGCACCCTGAGTCACACTTCAACCAATAAAATTCTTAGTTAAAAGATAACTTGCTTTTGGCCATTTGGCACAGATTTTCAGATGATGCACTGTCCATATATAGGCATGACTCTGAGAGTTCAAACACTGGTCTTACCGCTGCTCCCACAGTCAGCACAGGACAGCAGCTCCTCTGGCCTCTTGTCTCGATTGGACTCCTTTGTGCCCAAACAGAAGCTGCATATGGGTATGGGGTCAGCACGTGGCTAGAGTGGAAAATAAAAAAAGAGCATGTTTTTAATTGATGTAGACTTTTTTTATTTGAATAAAACGTCCAAGTTTTCTTCCATTCTCTTAGATAAAAACACACAAAGTAGTATGGTTTACAAAGTCTACATGTTTGACAAGATAAAACACTAAAAGATGTACTCTAGCTAAACCCCCTACACAACATGTGAGCTAGGGCTGTCGCGGTCTGGCCGTTTCGGTACACAGGGCTGACACTCTGAATGAACACGCTGGAGAATAATGCAAACCACACAATGCATAACCAAGAACTGACCAAGAACAACTGAAATACATGCCTATATAAACAGGGGTAGAACAAAAAGTAAACAAGACATGTGAAACTAATAGATAAAAATGGCAACGCATTTGATTTTCGTTTAGTTGCGACTGCGCGCTGTGACTGTGCATCATCCAGTCACGTCGCTTTACAGTAGTGAATAACCCATTTCCATGGACAAAACGCATATGGAAAATAGCAGCGGACAGAGAGTGAGCTGCTGCGAGAAAGGTACATGATCCAAGTTGTCCGAAACATACTTGCTTTATATTTATAAGTGCTTCAAACAAAAAGCATACGCGTTTACTGCATCTTGCCTTGCTTTGACAGATGCGTGTGCTGTTTAATACCTTTGACATGCATTTTCCTCAGCGCATAACTTATATTTTATGGATATATCCTTATCTGTAAATCATGTTAGAAAGTCGCATTAGTATTTCAATTTTACACATTCTGACAAAAAGTGTCTCGCTAGTTGTTAACCTTCACTGATTTAGAATCATTAGTATTTCGTTAGAACAATCATTAGTTGCAGCCCTAAAACTAATACTATAGAAACAAACAAGGACATAATCAGTAACCAACGAAAGCAAAACTAAAACCAGGAAAACAGGAACTAAAGGAAACAGAAAGGTCAAAATAAGGGTCCACAACACATAAACCTGACAATAAGCATGTTGGGTCAAGTAACCTTTAGTTATATAGCACTTTATGCAGTACAGATGGTTTCAAAGCAGCTTTACAGTGATAAGTAAAATTATGCATTTCAGCTGTTGTTCAACTGAAGTCAGTTCAGTATTGATTCAGTTGGGTTGTAAAGATCATTAACTATTAAATTAGTTAATTTCATCTATAAAGCAGTTCTGCAAAAAATTGTGTCATCCAGCTCAGTTCAGTTCTCATACAACAGCGTCACTACAGAATATTAAGTGTCCCCAACTAAGCAAGCTAGGATGGGCTATTGTTGCATGTAGAACTGTTAGGTCTGACCCTTGAATCTGATCATTAGACGAGAGGGTTTCTAAGGGTGCTTTCATACTAGCAGTTTTGGTACGCACCCGGGTTCGATTGGTGTCAGAGTTCGGTACGTTTGGATGATGTGAACGTGGTCTTCCGAACTCGGGTGCGCACCCGCGAACTGTACCAAGCAACCGGGTAAACAGCTGCTGCTTTGATGACGCAAACGCACCCCGGTTCGGATCCAAATAATATAATATGAACACAGTTCAGTGGGGGCAGGGGGGAGCAATCAAACTCTGGTTCAGTCCAGGCAATCGAACCAAGTGTGAAAGCACCCTAAAATTGCTGATATCTCTGTGCATTCTAGACAGGCTGTCAGTCTAGTTAGGTGGCAGCAAAGGGGTGTCTTTGAGCCAGTCATTAAACCATTCATTCAACTAATATGTGCAAAAATGCTGATTCATTCATTAATAAAACAAGATGTTTTTTGTTGTTGTTTTTTTTACTTTGAGCACCACTTTACAAGTTTTTTTTTTACTTTTTTACTTTTTAACATTCAATACACATGCATGAAGTGTAAAACAAAAACAAAAAAAAAACAAGCCTTATGAAGAAAAAAAGAAAATGCGTAAACATTGCAGCTGCTTGTCAGTATCGCAGTATTACAATATTGCGGTTATCGCAACAGCAATGTGAACAGCTTAAGCAGTGCAGTGCCTTAAATCATATTTCATGTACACACATACCAAGATCCAAGATTTGTAACACAGTACAACTATTATTAAACACAAGGAACATGAGTGACATAGAAAATGAGTACAGATTGGAAGATAAAAGATTTGGCAGGTGTTTTGATTAGCTTTGTTTGAATATCGAGTGTCAAACTAGACAGGTGGTTACAAACCCAGGGAGTCGGCTAGTTATTAAGCATGTGATTATAGAGGACAGATACACAGTGCCAGATATAAAGCAGCTCCTGGCAGAGGCCGGATACCAACATGAGTCAAATCAATCTCAAATCACTCACAATACCAAATGAAAATGCACATTTTGCTAGGGATGTCAGACGTATTTGAGTACCAAGTACCAATAATAAAATCAAGATAGTAGTCAGAGCAATACTAGTCTTTCTGCAGTGTACCACAGACTCAAATTGATAGAGTGCTGACTGACAGGCGGCTGCTGATTTTGGCATTGCAGTGTAAATGCAACCTAATAGTGGTGACACTGTTAATTACATGTTTTTAATAAAATAAAATGATATTAACATGAACTAGTGATTCCTCTTCATTTGACTTAATTACTAAGAAAGACTTGAAGATATACTACCGTTCAAAAGTTTGAGGTCAGTACCTTTTTTAAAAGAAATTAATACTTGTATTCGGCAAGCATGCATTAAATTGATAAAGTGGAAAGACATTATGTTTTAAAACATTTAAATTATTTCTGAAAGATCATGCAACATGTTAGTCTGGAGTAATGGCCATCACAGGAATAAATTACATTTTCAAATATATTAAAACAGAAAAAGGTTCTTTTAAATTGTAATAATATTTCACAATATCACTGTTTTTACTGTACTTTTGATCAAATAAATGCAGCCTATCTGAGCCATTATATAATAAAAAGGGATATTGTTTCCAGAAAATGTATATTCTTCTGGGATGCAGCCAAAAACTGTATTTTTGGGTTTTGGTTGAAAAAGGGCCCAAAATATATGTTGCCCCGCTCCTCAGGTCAGGTTTCCCTCTCTCTAAATTTTTTATTTATTTTTTGGTAACTTTGCGAGCGGCACCGCTTCCGAAGATGTACAACTTCGAAGCGACTAGCCGAGCAGGTAAGTCAGTACCGGCTCCCAGTTTGCTCTGCTCAATGTTCTGCTCTCTGTGTGAGCTCTCAGCTCAGTCACTCATGGCCCAAGCAAACGCTCCACTCATGTACCACTCATGGAAAAGCAAAATCTGCTCAATTAACGTCTCTGTAGTAGACTTGTTTCTGTTTGCAATAGCCCTATACTGTGCTGTAATATGGTGTGGTATATCCGTGCTGGGCAACGCTGGTAAAATGACGCAACCCTCTCATTCACTGATCCGCTCCCCGCTATGCTCTGCTCACATGCTCTGATAATAATAGCTTTGTTGGACTATATTTTGATAATAGGTAAAAAAAAATCTGATTATTTTGCATAGAATTTAATGAAGAAAAATATACTGATATTTAAAATTCGGTCCAATTTTGGTGTGTTACCTTAACTAAAAGAGGGGCTATTTTATTGGCTTGTACTATATAAATTCAGATTTAATTACATTTAGATTAAATACATTTACAAAGTCTAATGTTTTCAAATGGAGAACAGAAATAAATGAGGTGATCAACTCCCCATAAATATAAGCATAAGTTTTAAAAGATTTATGTGTTTAATAGACTAAAGAGTGAATATTCTCTGTCAGAAAAATAAACAAAAACGCAAATACATCATAGCTATTACAGTCCATCTCATCTGGCACTTTGTCAGAATTATTAATAATGTTTTTGTCTGTCTAGATTATGACTTTAAACAAGATGACAGAGCGCTGTTTTCATCTATGCGTTTACACAGAACGTCTCTCGCAGAGATAAGCCTAATAATGAATTTTCAAAGAGCTGTAATGATTTCAATGTTTATTATATAAATGTTACATAGCAGAGGTTATTATAATTTAAGGAGTTTTAAATGAGTGGGTCTTGTTTAAAGTTACATACGGTGACTAGCCTATATGCTGGATTATTAACCCGGTGAGTTGAATGGCTGAACGCAACTTCACAAGATGAGCATAAAAAGAGAGTTTTATTTCCAACATGCTCTAATTCATGGCTGTTTTATTTAATTACTTAACTACTAACATTTGACAACTGTAAATATTACATTATGTAAAAGCCTTCAAAAAGGCAACAGCCAATATCACACACACACACACACACACACACACACACACACACACACACACACACACACACACACACACACACACACACACACACACACACACACACACACACACACACACACACACACACACACACACACACACACACACACACACACACACACACACACACACACACACACACACACACACACACACACACACACACACACACACACACACACACACACACACACAGGGGTGTTTTTGTGAAATGTGGGGACATTCCATAGGCGTAATGGTTTTTATACCGTACAAACCGTATTTTCTATCCCCCTACACTGCCCCTGCCCCTAAACTTAACCCTCACAGGAGACTGTGCAGTTTACTTTCTGTGAAAAAAACCTCATTCTGTGTGAAATATAAGCATTTTGAAAAGTGAGGACATGGGGAACGTCCTCATATTTCACCCTCTTTTTGTAATACCTATGTCATACCCATGTCATTATACACATTTGTGTCCTGATATTTCACAAAAACATGCCCACACACACACACACACACACACACACACACACACACACACACACACACACACACACACACACACACACACACACACACACACACACACACACACACACACACACACACACACACACACACACACACACACACACACACACACACACACACACACACACACACACACACACACACACACACACACACACACACACACACACACACACACACACACACACACACACACACACACACACACACACACACACACACAGCAATAAATCTGGTACTTCTGATGAAGGATAAAGGATGCCCAGCAGGATGTGTCCTGAATTGTGCACGTCACCACACACACCGCCTTGCCGTTTCACCGAGCGCTGTGATACACAACACTGAGCCTGTGTAAATATTGGCCATGGGATGTTATACAACTGCAAGAGTTGTAGCCAGTGCCCTCTGAACGAGGGTAACGCAAGTTGCTGATGCCAAAAGAAGATTAGAGAGAACCAAACGGGCTCAGTGAATAGCTCTCGAGATAAGACTGTATCTTTCCTCCCACGAAAGCCTGTGGCATGCAGGACGTGTGTAGTGGAGATCAGAAAAAGGTTACATGGAATCTGACGGGAAAGTCTGCCACCACACCCTCACATCTCCAAACAGTTGCATCTAAATCTCCACACGGGTTGTGTAAGCCCATTCAAGCCTGTGTCCTTAGATTCAGCATCACATGCTCGCAAAAACACACCAGTCTCCCGAGAAGAGAAACCGGTAGAACTTGAGAGTAAACAAGCGAGCAATTCAGCTCAATTCTCTCCCAAAAGGCTTGTCAGCAAGAGACAGAGCGATCTGTTGGGGGATGGTGTATATTAGATGCAGATGGGGCATTGGAAGATGGAGCAAAACTACATCTAGTGGGTATGTTCTCTGTACCATCTCAAGAGAGCCACTCAGGCTGAGCTCCCCGCTGTGCCGTGTTGATAAATATTGAGTGTCTGTTCTGGTGAGAAACCTGTTGAGAGTAATGCCAGACTAATTGTTTTATGCAACAGGCAATCAATCCCTAGCCTACTAATCATTTTGGCAGACCATCAATTTGCAGATGGGTTATTCATAAACATTGCAAGTTTTCATTTAAGTGCCAATTGAAAGGCTCCAATCGATGGCCCCTGAATGAAACGCAAAGCTCTTCATACAAATGACGATTTGGTTAGTGCTCAGAAATGAATGTGTGCTCATAGCTTATAAAGGGCTTCTCTCCCCGAGGGCAACATAATCACGATACACAACAAAAATCCCACGATGCACATAACGCTTGACCTCAATTGCCTCCAAACAATAATTCTGTTTTCACGCACAGAAGGGAAAAAGCACAGGAACCGCCGTCTCATATAAATACAAATAAACCTTCTACTGCAGCTCTACATACCACATCATTCAATAACATTAGCGCTAATTTGATTTCAATGGCAGAATTCCACTGCCTCTAGATAGATTTTTTTCTGCACGTGAAACACATACTTCACACACAGTGTGTTCATGTGCACAAAGATAAAAAAAACAACATAGCTACTTGAAAGCCTGGCATGTTTGACGTTGAGTTAGATATGATCTGAGAGTAAGCTACTTGATATGTAGGAAAAAACGAAACAAAAATAAACACGCAGGCAGATTCTCACATGACTTCTTCTAAGCACTCATACAGAATTTCTGTATTTATGTCTGTATAGCCAAAATGTAATTATGGCAGTGATTACATGCACTATTAAAGCAAATAAATCCTGCTAGACAAACCAAACCCTTACTCCAAGAGAACTAGAACTACCACCAC
This sequence comes from Romanogobio albipinnatus, assembly GCA_023566225.1. NCBI lineage: Eukaryota > Metazoa > Chordata > Actinopteri > Cypriniformes > Gobionidae > Romanogobio > Romanogobio albipinnatus. The sequence continues at coordinate 21,048,678 of CM042258.1, forward strand.
ATTTTCTCCACTGCAATTTATACAGCTCAAATTTACAACATACCTTCAGTTAGAGCTGTACTATTCTGAATAAATTAAATCTATTTTTTTATTCTTCCACAATGCTGAATAGACAAATAAACAAAATAACATGTCATAAAATGCAGCAGTCTATTTAAAATGTTTAATTAATCTGAATAAATTATTTTAAAAAAAGATTTTAATGACTCACTCATAAATAATAGTTTTTTTACTGGATGAATCTGCATTTGTGAACAAATCTCTTAAATGACAAGGTGCGTTTACATGGAGCACTGTAATCGGTTTACAAGTCAGAATGAAAATACTCCATATAAAAACCTCAATTGGAACAAAAATGCCCAAACCGATAAACCTTTTCATGGCCCTAAAAACTCCACCATGTAAAACAACCTGATCCGAGTGTACGTCTTTCTGTGATGTGATATACAGTGCGCGCCTCCACCACTGAAGAGCACGCGCCGCGCTCACACCAGGCTAATATTGACAAGAGAGGAAAGTTACTTTTTCTGAGGTGTTAAAACTTTTTATTTCATAAAAAGTTATGAACATAATGTTCGAATAATCACACAGACATTGCCTGGCTACACCATCTCATCTTGACAGCGTTTGCCGCTTCAACTGCGCCTGACAAAAGAATGTATTTTTCTGAGGTAATTCTTACACTTTACAACAAATAATAAATAGCTTTTATAAAACTGTGTAAGTCCAGGTGGCCATTGAGAGTTGCCATGACAACGGGGAAAATTCAAGCTGCTGGAGAGGACATGTCAACGTTTCTCTATGTTTCTCGTAAGTTAACGTTATATAAAAAAGGTTCACTGCTTCAAATTGGTTAAGTAACATTACCCACAGTCTATTACTTGTGTTAATATTTATACCTCTGTGATTATGGTATCTTTCCTTAATCATATGAAATAGCTATGCATTTAGTATTTATCTACTAGTAATAATGCGGAGTACATCTTGAATGCTTTCATTCATGTTTCACCATATATACACTATGTTTTTATTAATAATTTGGGTGCATTTTATTGTTAATTGTGTGTTTTTCAAAATAAATAAATTGAATTCATTTTGAGTCCGCATTCATCATTCGCAGCTGTTGAAATAGCCATTGTATAGGACATGCATTAGGTTAAATTACTGCATGTCCACCCACAGAAAAATACAGACAAATAAATAAATATAACAAATAACAACACTGAAATATTGATCCACGAACGTTGCAGTTACTATAACTGGCAACGTTACGAATCTGATCCGCAGACAAACTGTGCGCATGTCACAAAATTATTTCGATTGGAAGCATCAGCACATGTAAACACCAAATTGGTTTAGATAACGTCATTTAAACAGTCCACTGAATCGTTCAATCGTAATGATTTTAATCGGAACGACAAAAAAAGTGCGCATGTAAACTAGGGATGGGCATTTAAAGCAAAAATAATATTCGAAGATCGCTGGGAATTTTTCGATTTTTATTTGAAAATCGCAACTCCTCCCCCGCATACACGCATGTAAAGGCTACACACATATAAACAGAGCGAGAGAGGGAGAGAGACCATTCACGCTCTCAATCTGTAGGCTATGATAACAAACTCTTTAATACATTAGGGAATAGGCTATATCAACTCAAGCCATATAATTATTGTAACATGCTGAAACATATGACTGTTATTTGACATTGTCACAAGTTACCGCAACTGTTAAATGCAACAGGTCTACAGTGTGCGTGTGAGGCGATGTGTTCTTCTTCTGTTGTCTCAGGGTGTTTTTACTCTGGCAGTTTTGCTTGAAATGGAGCACGGTTCGCATGAAAAATTGCTAATGTGAAAGCTTACATACAGAGCTTGGCGTGCACTGAGGTACCGAACCCGAGAACACACAACCGGAGTTCGGTTGCTCTCGGAGCTGTGCCACGATTCACGTGAATGTGCAAATAACACTCGGTGCGCACTTGTTCTGGAAGAAAAGTAACCAGCGCATGCGTTTTAGCCGATTACAATGTCATTAGTTCAATAACATACATGTAAGTGATGATAGTGTTAATGATTTACCTGAGATACGATCGCGAGAGTGAGCCTGCAGTGTATTCGCGCATAGAGTGCAATCAGGGCAGCAAATTAATGGTAATTCACCGTCTCCTCAAAGAGTCTGTTTGCAAGCAGCAAAGCCGCCTTCAAGAGACACACATACGGTTAACCCAAGTGTTGTTTACTCAGCATGCCTATAGATTGAGAGCGTGAATATACATATATTTGACCCGCGTTCTGTTTTCTATCATGCCCGTGCACGTTTGTGATGATGTAAGATGAACGCAAACGCACCATAATTCAAGTTGAGTGTGAAACCAGACCAACGCTGCGGAGGCACAGGGAAGAATCACGCTCGGACCACATCAAACGTGTCCAGTATAAAACACCCTGAGAGCTGACTGACAGCTTTAGGTGTGTTATTGGCAGCGCCTCCCTCTGATTACATGAATGCGTCAGCACCACATCAGCATCGACAACATGGGGATTTTTTTTTTGGGACTATAATCGCACAAACTATTCGATATTCTATAATTAAATCAACTAATCGAATATTCGAAAATCACGACCCATCCCTAATGTAAACGTGGCTATTGATTCAATGACAAATAAAAATTTTTTACAGTCAACAATGTTATCGATCCAATCGTTGAGGCGGCAAGTTACTTTCAAAAGGGGATTTGCTCTATTTTCGCTAGCATAGACATCAGTGTGCATATCAGAACGATAAACTTTTATCCCAGTACTTCTGTGATAATCTCAATTGTTGCAACACAAATAATGCTAAAAAGATTGTGAACCTATAACTGGTCTCTGAATCAGCTGCAGAGTAGGGCTGTAGCGATACACTAATCTCACGATACGATACGATACTCGATATTCAGCTCACGATACGATATATATCACGATATTCAACCAACGATACGATTCGATACGATTCGATATAATTCGATACACTTACATCATTTTCTGAAAGATTTAAAGGGGACAGAGTGATTTTGGTGACATCTTGTGAGTGTTTCATTTACTTGGATTGAATTAACTGAACTGAAAACTAAAATCATCAATTACACAATATATGTCTCTGACTGGACAGAGAGTCTACAGCTTGCAAATGCTGGACAAAATGAATCAAAGATGTGTTCAGAAAATTTGTTCCATTTATTGAAACAGTGCAAACTGTAGCTTACAAGCCTTTGAAAAGTAAATAAAGTGCAGTATTGCAATTAACAATGGAGTTTTAAAAAATTGCAGCAAGTGGCCTGTTCTGAACAGTTTCTTTGACAGCTTTTTTAGCTTGACACTGACATTTGGTGGTATTTCCAGAGTATTTCACGTTTGTGTCACACAGCTTGCAAATCAACCGCGATGCTTTGTCTAAGTCAAGGGTCTCCAACCTTTTTTCCATTTGAGAGCTACTTTTTAAAAAAGAAAGTCACAGAGAGCTACTCATGTTATATAATACTTAAAACTCTTAAATAATGCATCATAATTCTCATATTAACAACTATCCAAACTGTTTTACACCTGAAAGAGTATAGTAGTAGTTCCAGTAGTCGGTACAATACCACTATTTTTTTTTAAATAAATGTTTTATTATATATGATGATAATCATAAGTAAATAATACATAAACATGTAAAGGCTGTATGCTGTTTAAAGTAAACATTGTTTATAAATGAAAGATCAAGTGAAAAATAAGCAACCATTAATAATTATATAATTAGTATTATTTATTTCATAATTATTATTATTAGTAGAGACGTATTATTATTACATAGAGACGTAGCTAAATGAACTGTAGGCTACAATCTGTAGTCAATCTCTTCACGTTAAACCGAACTTTTATTTTGATGGGTTGCTGTGATTACCAGTGTCTGTGTTCATGATGATATGACAGTGGGTGCGCGTCTCATTCAGCTCCCTAGTTCAGTTAGGGCACTGATCAGGGATCAGTGTCCTGATCAGTGCCCTGACTACTGAACCAGGAGCTGAATGAGACGCAGCCAGTTTTCTCAAATGAAACAGTAAATTCTCATGAAGTGAGGTTTGTGTTCGTGTCGGCAGAGACTACAAGAGCGAGTGCGCGCGCGGCGCTCGTCATCCACACAGACGCAGAACATGCAGGAGTAATATTTAAATGGTATTTTGCAGTTTATTATTTACAGACACTAGTATATATTCGGCTTCAGTCTGGAGCCCTGCGCTTAAATGAACACGGAAGCGACTGAACGCAGCTGCTATGGTGAGCTATTTTTAGAACAGACCCGCGGTCAACTCATGTGGTTCTTGCGGGCGACTCATGTTATTGACCCCTGAGTCTAAGTCGTCGCTTTCCTTCTTCTTTTTAAACCCAAAGTGCTCTCACACATCTGCTTTTAAACATGAAGGCGCTGGATTTATATTCGCCGCCATTTATTTGAATCTCCTCGCTCTGACTCCGTAAACAAGAAGAGGTAGACGTCGGCGTAAAGTTAGTAGTACGGGTAACTTGCTCTACAGCGATACTAGCGGCTGGCTGACCAAAACGCTCTTCCTGCAACGCAAATGGGGGTAAACACGGGGATTTGAATGGGACTTATGTATCGATACTCGCGGCTGAAAAATCGATACTTTCTTGGGAGAAAAAATATCGATTTATATCGCAGAATCGATAAAATTGCCCAGCCCTACTGCAGAGCAAACACAGACCTGAATGTTCCGGTGTGATTTTGTCAAAGTTTTAATAGATGCATGTGAATCGTTGTCATTTAGGAATTAAATCTTGTGGGTGTTTGAATCGAGATTGCGAACTTTTACAGATTAATCGTGCAGCTCTACCTTTAGTATATAATTAACACCTCTGAGAGTGGCAATCATAAATACTCTTAAGTGAATGTAAACATTTGAGAAAGAAAACACGTGTAACTGTGTACATTTGGTCTTAAAGTGACCGCAACCTAATAAACCTGCTGCCTTCTGTGTAAATGTTAATCAAAGAACACAAGAAAAACTTGTTCAGTTGTATTTTTTTGTGCTATTGCCAATTTGTTTATGTTAATTTATATTAGTTCAGTTGTTTTTGCTGTGGTATTTTGGTTAAAACCATAGGCAAAAGTTCCTTGTGTTAAGTCAGGCTACTGATTTGTGTTCATGGTATCACAGGTCAAATAGGGAGCGACATGAGGGTGAGTAAATGATGGAAATTAAATTTTTTAGGTGAACTATTAACCCCCAATTCTTTTAACCACCTCACCTCCACCACCGTGACCATTTGGACTAAGTTTGGAATAGCACACTCCTTTTGTACATTGTTCATAGTATGCAAACTTTCAGTAAGCATAGAATACCCAGGTGTCCTACTAAATTTGCCAACACTTGATGCACAACAGAGCTTAGAACAGAACATGGTATGCACAATGACATGTAATCGACTATACACCTTCCATGTCCAGCGGCTGGATAAACCAGAAGTTAGACCAGAAGTTCAAGTCTCAGGTCTGGCAGGAAATGTCGGTGGGGGCAGTGAATAACCAGCACCCTCAATACCACAACTGAGGTGAGACCCTTGAGCAAGGCAACGAACCACCAACTGCTCCACGGGCGCCGCAGTAATATGGCAGCCCACTGCTCCGGGTGTGTGTTCACGGTGTGTGTGTGTTCACTACTGTGTGTGTGCACTTGGATGGATTAAATGCAGAGCACAAATTCCAAGTATGGGTCACCATACGTCACTTCACTTCACCAAATCAGTCACGCTTTTAAACATACTTCCTGAATCATTAATTGATGACAGTCTCACGTCAGTGTGAGCACAAATATGTGCTGGCTGGTGAGTAGTCACTGACTACACCCTGCTGAAAATTGCGACAAATATGCTGGAATGTTTACAAAAGGAACATTCCACAGATGACACAGCATTCCCATCTAAAACGGGCAATAATAGCATGTTACTCTGAGACGGGTCCATTTCACTGAGGGACACGAGTCCTTTTACCTGAAACACTCAGCTCATTAATTAACAATATCCTTCTATTTAAGGCAACATCACAAAAGCAACACCTCAACATGCCTTTCTCAGTCGTTTTGTCCACTAAGTGGAGCTAGCGCACATCCACACCAGACTGATGACAGAACGTTCTTTGCCGTGTTTGGCTCTGAATTAAAGGCCAGTGAATCCTGACTGCAGTGGCTGCACAGGGAACAAGCAAGTGCTACAGGCGCAAGTCTGCAAACACATTCTGCAAAACGTGTGGCGCTGATGACCGCAGGGGTGTGTACATGTGTAAATTTGAACAATGCAGAAGTGAAATGCTGAGGGGAAGAACATGAGGTCCTCTCTGATTTTTCAAATGGACACTTTAGTTAATTCTCACTATTAGCTATAGTTGCTTATTGGCATACACATTACTAGGATATTAGCTGTAAATTAGTACTTAAATAAAAGCAGCACATATTAATGCCTTATTCTGCATGACCTTATTCTACATCCCTTAATCCTACCCAATAGCTAAAATTAACAACCATACTATTAATAAGCAGAAGGAGTTTATTGAGGCAAAAGTCGTAGTTATTAATAGTAATAATTGGACCCTAGTGTGACCCCAAAAATAGTTATTTATAGTATGTGATGCTGCAAATGTACTATTTTAACCAGTCTCAGGAATGTTTTTTTTCTGTTTAATAAATAAATAAATCACATATACACACACACACACACATATACATACATACATACATACACACATACATATATATACACACACACACACACACGAAACTCAGGACTAATGAGACACCCAAATGAAACTACAGTGAGAAAGAGCTCTCATGCATTGAATTAACCAAAAAAGAAAAGACAATGAATAAGTTAAATCATGTGACATTAGGCTTGTCACTGTTTTGCACACTTTCAATGAACATCCTTCAACGTGTTATTCAATAGAACTTTACCATGATTTGTTACTAGTTACATTGTTTAACCATCAATACATGTTTTATGAATAAAGTCAAAATACACAAAATGAAATGGTGGAATTAGTGGAAATGATTAATGATTACACATCCGTGTCCTCGTAGTTCTCATACGCCTTCTAAGATGAAAGCACAGATAACTCGTTGGTCTAGTTAAAAGTCATTTCAATAGTATCATCCACCATATTCTAACTGGTCCTGAAAAGATAAGTATGCATACTTCTGCATGAGGCCAAAGGTTGTGAAAAATCAAGCACAATGAAGTTAGCGAAAATATATATCAATACTAGGGACATGAAAAATGACATACTTTAAAAAATAAAGGAAATTAATTTAAAAGACATCTATAAAGCACTGCTAATTAATGATGAATATATGGCTAACGTTTAAGGCTACATGAGCCATTACTGTCCCAATATCGTGAAACAGTAACAAACAGTAAAATCACTTAGGAGCAAAGTAAACATGGGCTTCAACCCACATTAAACATGACTGCTGTGCCTCTTATCTACATAAGCTTCCTGAGATCCCACCTCGGATACCCACAAGTAAGGGCATATCACTATTGAATGGAGGCGTGCATGCAGTTATGCCTTGCCCTTATCCCATAACCAGCCACTAACAGTAATTGACACGTAAATTATGTCTCCTGGCTCGGTTTGTGAGATCCAATCCAGTGACATGAACATCAGCATCATCTTTCATGTGGTTTGAGACCAAATAGAGTCAGAGAGTGAGAAAGAAGTATGATTTTATTTAAGCCTGATGACGTCTCATGCTTCAGCGTGAAAGAGGAATGTAGGGCAGATCAGTTCTAACGCTGACCTGTGACTCGTCCCATGACATTTTCCAACAGCTCTATTAGCTCATCCAGGCCTCTAAAGTCCAGGAACTTAATGAATATGGCAGTGCTATTACATAACCATTATTTCATTCAGGTCAATCTGCCCGAGGAAGAGCAACATGGCACACGTTCAGGTATCGGAAACTCTGTTTAGCTAAGTGACAATTACTGCAGCCCTAATTAAAGGGCATATTGCAGGTTAGAGACTCCAGTGAGTCAAGGTATAGAAAAATAATGTAGGAACTAGATTTTCTATAAAATATACTTATAAATAAATACGCTATTAAGGCTTTTGGAGTCGTTTTTGTGAGAAAATTTTACTTCCGCATCTAAAAATGCCAAAACCGGACGTGACATAACGAGAGGGAGTGCGGTGAATTTCAACGATAGGAAAACAATGGATCGCAATGACAGCTCAGATGCTGAGGACTTTATAAATGTTTATTAATACTCATTTGGCAGACCACAGCCATACAATTATGACACAATTAGGGACAGACCAGGATTAGACAGAACAACGATTACAGGAGACAAATTGAGTTGTTGTGTGAGGAGAAACAGAACAGCGGCAGGTGTCTCGGTGAGAGACCAGTGTTAGCTTATAGATAACGCTAGCTAACGATATGAACACTGTGTTCAGATTGCAACACTGTACTGATTATTATCATGTATCAGGCAATAGCAAAGCTGGTAATGTTATTGTCATCTAGTATTGATACTTACCAATAACAGAAACTTATAGGCTTTGACCATCAGGAAAAGTCACTCATTAATATCCGTACACACTAAACGTTATGTGATATAACGTTAGCGGTTTCTCATCACGACTGATTTGGTAATTAGCAAACGTAAAAAAAAAAAAAAACAAGACTCGCGTCATGGTGCACAGTTCACGTTTTCTCCGAGCTGCCTCTCTGACGGATCCGTGACGTCACATCTCCCGCCGGCGGCCGAACCACAGACATTATAAGTTAGTGTTATTGTGTTTATCTTTATTCATTAATTCTGTATTATGGGTTTATTTTGTGCCGATTCACCGATAGTGTGAGGATGTATATGACGTTATGAGTATGTATTTACTTGAACTTGAATGTACATACAGGAATAAAATATTTACATTACCAGCACATAGAAGTCTGAGACTGTATTAATTTGTGTTAATGTACATACTTTGTATTCATCAATGTAAACATGACGGCAAAGAAGCATCGCGTGTGGATGTTTATTCATTTAATATCATAGGCAAGCTACACACTGCCTGTGTGACACGCGCGGCTCGAGCCACGCCGAAAGCGCATGCTAGAAATAGAACCGACACACATATTTTTCACGACACACAAGTGTGTTGGAAGCGTTTCCAGGCCGAATAGAATAGGAAAAGCTGTTTGTCATTTTGACATGAATACATATTAATAAATGACATTTTGATGTTTGACTAGGTTTTGACATAAATGTTCTCAATTTTCAAATATCGCACCTGTCAATACTGCCGACATCGGGTGCGTCTCAATCAGCTCCCTAGTTCAGTAGTCAGGGCACTGATCAGGGAGTCAGCCCATTGACATATGTCCTGATCAGTGCCCTGACTACTGAACTAGGGAGCTGATTGAGACACACCCGTGGTCTTTGCTGTATCAGTAGGCTATATATTTATGTTTAACATGAAGTATAGCCCTCCCTGTACGTCACCTAGCAGCAGCAGCGCCGCGTCAGACACGCTTCTGGTGTGTAAAGACAGAAAACGCCATGCTCACGCCACGCAGCCAGTTGGCTTTACATGAGTATAACAATGTTTGACTCCATCATATCGCCGGGATGATAATCCTCCGGTCTAAAGCACTACACACCACTGTGTGTTTCGAGGCAGATGCAGAAGAGAAGTCCTGTTTCTTCACCTGCACAAAACGCCACCATGCAGAATTCCTAACTTTTTTTTTTAGGAAACCAGTGGACTCGATGTCCCGACAGGCTGGACACAATAATTTACCATGACAATGATAAATTGGAATACAAAAACTACTGAAAATACACAGACTCGTACTGAATACCAACCTGTTCTGCACTGAGCCAACGCAGAGCTCGGCAAGCGACTCCCTCTCATGACGTAATATGACACAATGTTGAAAAAAAAAGCGATTTTTACAAGCGGCCAAGGAAACGGCCACTTTATCTACTAAATTTGTGCTCTTATGTCTTTTTAATACATTTTAAATCCTGCATTACCTTTTCATATATTGTTCTCGAATTTTTTTTTACCTGCAATATGCCCTTTAAGCCATGTCCACTTCAGGCTGTGTCTGACCCTAACTAATTATGCATACATGTGGTGGAAGTGGCTTAATGCTTAGGGACTGGAGTTGTTAACACAAAGCAAACAGGTTCAATGGCAACAAAAATTGATCCAGGAGCTCTAGAGTTACACAGATCTCAATCTTGCACTATCAATAGTGACTTTGAAGAAACCACTAAGCCTGAACAGCAAGTCAAAATTTGAACTACTGGCCTTGTGTTGCAGAGGGCCTTAGACATGAGTAGGACTGGACGATATGATCTAAAATCAAAACCTTGATTAATTGAACACTTTACCTCGATTACGATTAATGAACAATTATATTTTTTAGTCATATTTCACTGACAAGGTATGCACTGTAAATATGCTTGACTATTAACTTGACTTGCTTGACTATTAAAAATGGGAGTATAGTTATTTGAGAGTAGAGTAGAGTAGAGTTATTTGAATGCATTAATTAAAGAGAGATTGCGTGTGTGAATTAGTCACACCATCTCTTTATTAATTGTGAAGCTGTGCACTGTATGTAGTTTCTTCAAAAGTAGAAAAATATATGCTATAACTTTTGAGTTTCTAAGTTACTTTAGTGATAAATCACAGGACAGCGTTGACAATGAGTTTCTGCGCTCCTCTCTGTGCGTGCGATCTTCGCGCGAGATGTTTGTATGAGTGTTCGTGTGTCACAATGCATCAGCGCAGTACCTCGATATAATGATACACATCCGATGGTCTAAAATCGCTTTAAATGTTCAAACTGGCAAGCCTTAAAACACATTCAATTGACAAAGTTTAATGAAGACACAAGTGAAAGTGATCTGGCTTCAGGGCTCGTGCGTTGTCAGACACACGAGGTGGGTTGGCTCTCTGTGTCACAGAAACCAGCTCGCAAGCATATACAAGTATACATATACTAATACAAGTCTCAGGTGTCCCCAGAGTTTCAGATCAAAATTCCTAAAATATAATTTAATATACCATTTTAAAAATGTCCATTTTTGGGTTTGAGAAAAATTAGTTGTTTTGTGTGGGTCTCCTTTAAATGCAAATGAGCTGCTGCTCCCCACCCCAGAGGGCAGAGCCTTCACAGCTCTTGAACACACGAATGAAAACTGAAACACAATACATCTGTTTGGTTTTGATTATCATCTCTATCGTGGCCACGCTCGCGCGACATTGCAGTTCTTCATAATCATGAAATATCATTTGCATGCGTTTTAAAGCCATATCACTCTCAACCTTACAGTCTATGCTCTCAACTTGAGCACAGTCAAGTCAAGTCAACTTTATTTGCAAAGCAGCTTCACACTGTTAAACATGAAAATAATGCAACAGAATTTTATTCGGCCGTACAGCTGCTCTGGAGAAAATCATTTCAATTATCATACAGTGACAATGTGGGCAGATCAGTAATTTAGTTTATATAGTTAATTTAGTTCAGTAATTAGATTCATTTGGATATTTAGTTGAAAATGTAGTGTACCCAACTGAGCAGATGTATTTTTGATGTTTTGTTTATGATGGTATCTGCATTATGATGAGAACATGGATCCTACAACACATACAGATTTAATATAAATATATAGTTCGTTAACATATGTAGTTAATTGTTGAATTTAATCTGCCTAATTTTAATGAATAAATACGTACAAGAGCTCATTTGATTTCACAGAAGGATCTGTATTGCTCATTTGACTTCACGGAAGGATTGTTACGGCTCAAAGGACTTCGCGCAGTTTGCGGGTTTCACCAGAAGCAATTTTGAGGGGTGCAGTTTGTGTCAGGTAAGTGGTAATGATTCAATTGCAGACTAAATGTGTGGATAAAAGTGTACAACATATTTAATGTTATTTGTGTGGATATTTAACGTTAGAAGCGTGTAAGTTATGTAAGTTATACATCCAAGGGAAATGGGGATATAAGTGATGTCTACATCAAGTTCACTTGTCACCGAATAAATATTTTAGTTAAAAACGTACAAAGTTGAACATATTCAATGGTTTCGTATTTACCAGCGTTTTATAAGTTATGTCCCATGTCAATGAGAGCAAATTATTTGTTACGTTAACGTGGTCCACGTTTATGTATTTTAATTGATTTAATGTAATCTCAGCGTGTTGTGCTATGGCCTCTCATTATAGGCCAAGGGCATTCGTGCTTATTTTTATAGATCAAATGTACTGAAACATGTCAAATGTGTAATATAAGCCCAATAGTGTACGCTATTTAGGGTTACGTGGGTGTTTGTTGAACGTGATTTTTTGTGTTCCAACTTCTGAAATTGTCCCGTACAGTTAAGAGAACGACATAACCATGAATATAACTATGATAAAATGGCGCTCGTTTTCAAGCAGGGACGAATTCTAAACAGCAAGAAAGAAGGCCATTTCTCCTGTTGTCTAAGGGCGGTTCTCAAACAGGTCTTAGGTGATACATTTCATTAAAGTCCCAGATGAAGGGTTGTGAGTTACTTTTTATTTTAAGTAGGCCTAAATAACTGTGACCTCAAAAAACGATTGGACTCCAACCACAAGATTCCGAATTTTCCAAGTCTTAGTAATTTTACACGCATAAGGTACATAATTTAAGCAGTTTTCCTCAGATGTACGTTACAATATAGGGTAAAAACAATTGTTTCTTTCAAACTTGCAACTTTAGTTTAGTCACACATGCAAGCAAATTATTAATATTGATAAAATGTTTAAAGAGCATAATTAATTTTTTTAAAATAACTTTTTCCCTTTCTTTCTCCAACAGGGTGTGACAAAGATATCATTTATGCTTTGTCGTCATTGCAAATTTTCTAATCCAAGCCATTATCGTTAGAAACTGCGGTTTACCGGCTGTAGTGAAGTACAGATCAACAAGAGACAACAAGGTGGAACACCAAAAAAACCAAAGAGGGGAGAACTGAATTTTGTTCCTGATTATCCAACTGGACTTGATGAAGAAGCACTAGAGAGGGAGATAATGTGGCTTGAAGAAGAGCTCAAGAAGAATATAAATGTAACTCAAGTCAACGGACTTCAAAGTCAAATTGAACTGGACCTTCTCCCCAAGACGAGGAGAGGTCAAATAATATTCAGTTGTTTGTTTAATGTTGTTTTTGAATACTTTTGATAAAATAGTTGATTTTTATCCATTTTTATCTTTTGTTTTTTTTTTATTTCATGTTTTTTAATATGTATGTATTGCAAAATCAAACTAACTTTCTACCATTTTACTACAGTTTACTCTTTAATATTTGATTTATTCTTCCCAGTTCATGAAATATTAGTAAATGTTTAGAGGAAACATTCAGTCTATTTAAATGTCATGACAACAATTATTTAAATGTTTAAACATTGCATCACTAAGTTCTATGACTTATTTTACTTGTTTCTGTACTAATATATGTAAATATATAGAAATGTTTGGAAATTCAATGCAAAAATGTCAATCACTACTAATGACAGTTCTGCCATCATTTTCTCACCCTTGTGTTGATCTAAACCTGTATGTTTCTCTCTTGAACATTAAAGAGTATATTTTGAAGATTATTTGTAACCAGACAGTTGTTGGTAGCCATTGACTTCCACTACTTCTTTTTACCTGCTGTGGATGTTAATGACTACCGTCAACTGTCTGGTTACAAATATTCTTCAAAATATACTCTTTAATGTTCAAGAAGGAAACGTACAGGTTTGAAAACATAAAGAGTTTTAATATGTGTCAAAGTTACAAGGGCTTTGGTCATTTTTTATTATTATAATAAAGAAATTTGAAATGAATTTTGTTGTTGTAACGAAAATGTATTGTTTGTATGACAAATGTTATAAATGTAGATATGCGTTTTCATTTGTTTTTGTTATCCTCGCTATAGCATTTTGTAACTAGTTCCACAGCAATTTAAAAAAGATTAAACGTTCTAATTAAAACGTTTTAGTTGAATTAATTATAAAACAGGTTGAGTAAACGTACATTTTAAAGTTGAAGTCAAGTTTGACCCAATTAAAAAAAAAAATTCATTCATAACAATTTGTAGAGTGAAATTGAGTGAACGTAAAAGAATCTGTGGAACTAGTTACTAAATAATAATTAGTTGAAAGCACTTTTTGAAAGAAATTTTTTTACAGTGTGTTTTCTATTTATAAAAAGGGACTGAAAATATAAAGAAAATTACATTAATCATGTATATCACAATCAAGTATAATACATTTGTTAACAAGTATATTATACTTTTTAACAGCAAGTATAACGGGTGTAAATGGGATGGTTCATCACAATACGACCTGATATCGATTCTCAAAAAACTCTAATACAATTACAATTCAATTCGATCCAGGGCTATATTGATTGATATATCAATATTAATTATGTGTCTGCTTATTTTACACAACCAGATACATTTCTATTAAGTCACTAACGCTAACAAGATTTGTAACATGAACATTTCACTGAAAATTCTGTATCTCAATTAGGACATCCACAACAACAACAAAAAAAAAACTTGAGTTTTTTTAAATAATGGGAAAAAAAATCAAGTCACATGAGATCTGATGAAAGTTTATGACATGACAACAGTCAAGAAGTCTTTCAGGCGTCTGTGCTAAAATGTGCAATGTATAAAATCTAGTGCTAGGTAGCTTCAAATAAAAAAAGCAATCAGGGCAACACGGTTGTCGATCCCTGACAGGTATGTTTAAATGAGAATGCACACGTTGGTACTGGAAATGTATTGACGGAAATTGCGAGAAGATTGTCAAAATGAAGGACTCTTCAAAAAGTGGGTTTTTTTTTTTTTTTTTTTACACATTGAATCTATACATCATATTGTTAGTCATTTGATCTGTGTGTCAATCCATGTCGATGTATTGTTACAACCCTATTGTTTAGGTATAACAAAGTAAACTAAAAGGTTTACAAGACCACCCCTGATTAAGCATCACCCCTTTATGGTCCCAACCGGATTGTTTGATTAATTTTAAGTTATACTTTTGGTTGCAACTAAAACTTTTACGGCAAGATTCTGTGGATTCTTACGGAGACTAAAGTAAAATGCACAGCTAAGACCAAAACGCCATAAAGACATTTCTAGAAAGTGAGCAAATTGCATCAGCCACAGCTGGTAAACAGTGGTCTAGTACTGGTTCAACACCATTACTGAAGAACAGATGTAATCAGCAAAGCTTTAACAGACCTTCATTGAATTACTATCTTTTAAACTAAAGCAAGAGTTTCAAGTACGTCAAAAAGAGAGGCCAGCCATGAGATCTAATACAACTTCAATGCAAAATCTAATCCTGCCAGCTAATGGGACAAAAGAAAGCCGGATTTGGCCCTCTCTTTTCTCATAATTTAACCCCTCGCAGAATATGATAAAGAGGCCTGGAGCAGCTGCAGACTGACCAGTCCCCAAGCACACAATTAACAACAAAAGAGCTCTTTTAATGCATTGAGCTAATCAGCAGCCAGCCCACCACTGCAGTCCCCCTGAACCATCTGCAAGACGGCAGACCGTCTCCGTGATTGTGAAAAAAAGACTGGCACCATACTATCATGTCCTAGGGTCAATGAAGCACATTGCTTAGCAACAGTCAAGCCCCCGTGCATGGAAACCAAAAGCTTTTGCTTTCAAAGAGCAACTCAATAAAGGAGTGGACAAGGGAATGTGCTCCAAGATTTGATTACCAAATGGCCTCCAATTGCTAGCTGACCACTGTTGGAAAAGAGCATTAAGAGCCACCTAGTATGGACCTTAAGTGACCAGCAAGTGATTGACAGAGAAACACATTCTTTACATTTTCATTGGTCTATAGACTATTTTAGGGCTGTCAACGAATATTCTAAATTCAAATATTATATTATATTATATATTATATATTATATATATATATATATATATATATATATATATATATATATATATATATATATATATATATATATATATATATACATTTATTAGGGGTGTAACGGTACACAAAACTGACGGTTCGGTACGTACCTCGGTTTTGAAGTCACGGTTCGGTACGAGTTCGGTACAGCAGATTTACAAAATTGCTTATTATTTATCTTTTATATTTAACAGTGGTTTACTTGGGGAAAAAAAGTGTCTGTCCTTGAATGAATTAAATTATATCTAAAAGTTTATTTAAGATATTTCTGTAAATTATATAGGGAGCCCTTACTTGTACATTAATATTAAAGGTTCACAACAGAGCCCAAACTATTAGCCTAAATTCAGTTGCTATTTATTTTTAGGTATAATAATCAACACATTGTGTGCAAATATGTAAACTTCACATAAGGCAGTTTTTGCATTAACTTCTAAATCTAATTATAAAATAGTTTTTTTTCTCCAAATCGTTGTTGAAATATAATAATTTATATACAGTGTCTGTCATTTTCATGACAGGTTTATTTAACATGCATGAAATAATCAAGACATCACTAACAGGTTAAGTAGAATATAATGAATATAACGGCTAATATAGAGCATATATTTAGCGAAAGAGTTGATTTCTCTAGTGAATAAAAGTCTGGACACTGAATGACTGCCTGAGGTAAATGTGATGCTAACATTACATGACATTGTTTAGTTTACAGCAGTTATATTGACGTCTTTCCGCCGTTGAAACACTGATTTAGCGATTACACCACATATATACATGACAGTAAATTGTAATGTATCCTCAGCATACCTTCAGATCGTCATTCATGTTTATTCTTGAATCTTTAGTAAGAGATGATCGATCGCCTTCACAGATGATCGCGTTCACGCGCGGCCGCTTGAACTGTGATCAGTGACCAGTCACGCCACAGAGCGTCAAAACGGCATTTATCATTTGAATTTCGTGATAAAATGGACTGAATACTTAATATGTTCGTGTGGGAACTCGGATTGAAGTGTGTTCCGCGCTTACAACAAGCTGACAGTGAACTGTTAAAGATTACATTCATAACCGTTCAACGCGTGCACCATTCACAAATGATCGCGTTCGCGCGTGCGCGCCGTGCGACTACTTGAACTATGTTCAGTGATCACTGATCAGTCACGCACATTAAAGCGCATCAAAACGTCATTTATCGTTTGAATTTCGTGATAAAATGGACTGAATACTTAATATGTTCATGTGGGAACTCGGATTGAAGTGTGTTGCACTTACAACGAGCCGACAGTGAACTGTTAAAGATTACATTCATAACCGTTCGGTACACGCGTGCACCGTACCGGAAGCCCTGTACCGAAACGGTTCAATACGAATACCTGTACCGTTACACCCCTAATATATAGTTTAAAAAAAAAAAAAAATTTCGAAGGTGAAAATTAATATAAAAAAAAAAAACACCCGCGGTAGTAGAGGCGTGTCTGTCTGCTTTGCGATTGGGCCTATGGCTAGCGCGCCTGAATCCTTGTTTATACTTTCGCCTGGCTCCACAGCGCGAGCACTCGCTGACTGCGCACGCTCCTCCCCAAACGGATGAGGTGTTTAGTTTATACTTGACGCGCTCGCCGTTGTGCTATTCTTTGAAACGACAGAGGGCGACTCGGAGTAACTGTTCTATACACCATCAGGAAAAACCGTTGAGAAGTGGGCTAATATACACAGTTGTCGATATTTAATTTTGGTACACTTCACCGAAAACCACCCTACAAAAGAATCATGTAAAACAGATCTTGTGACATGAGAACAAAATGTATGTAGAAATGTAACATTAACTTATACAACTCTCTTAAATGTTTCCTAATTTCACTAAACACTTTCTTGAGTTTTCCCTTAGTTTCGTGAACTTTTCTTTATTAAACGAGCTTGTTTATGCTTTTGTAGGCTCATTTTGTAAATATAAGCAACTCATTTGTATGCACAAACTGGACCACCCTTACTTTGTATCGCCCGCCACAAGCTCTTTGTCTGCAACACGACAAGGGGCCATAAAATGAAATTAATTTCGTTCATTTGTAAGGACATGAGAACGATCAGTGTCGTGGATGGGGCAGGCTTCAGGGAGTTCTGTCAAGCAATGGAACCGAGGTACTGACTGAATAGATATTGCATGAATAAAGGATAAATGCACTGCTTCCACTGGTTTGATTATTTACCGTTTCATGTCAAGGAAAAGTTCCATGTTTACCACAGCACAGCTCGCTCGGAGCGTTCAATATGCTGTAAAACTTCAATTAATATTTGTTTCAATCACTGAATGAAGCCTGCTATATTTGGGACAAGAGTCACAACCTTAGATTGCTTGCATAAAACTCTTGATCAGCACTCAAAATGTGTTTGTTTATTTAAACCGTTATGCGCAGAGAGCGTGAGGGTGAGAGCGAGAGAGAGGTCTGCGGTCTTGGTCATTAGTTGATTTACTTGTTTGTGTGTAGGTAATACGTTGTCAAATATGTTTAAACTTAAATAGTCTACCTATACAAGTAGTTATGTCTCTTTGTATTAATTTGTCCTGTTATTGACGTAATGCTTTGACAAAATGGGCAACCAGATGTTCGAATATTCTTGGTTTTTTTAGAGGGAATATTCAAACGTCATTTTTGAGCAATTTTGACAGCCCTAGACTATTGCCACATTGTCTCTAAACTATGAGTGACATGAAATAGAGACTTATAAAAAGCAACTACATGTAACCAAGTTCATAACAAGGCTCAATTTGCCGAGAACAAAGTAGGGATCTCCATCATTAAGCTTGCAAAGTAAAGACAACATGACATCAAAAATAAATAACTAATACATGATAATGGTCTTATTGAATGATTCATCAGTGCACATTATTTCAAGAGTTCAAAAAAGGTTCAGCTCTTGCTCACATCACAAAACTCTCTTACTTCAATCAACCACTCTCCTCCAACCAGATCCATTCAGGAAAATAGCCACTTTCACCAATCCAAACAACTTCTAAATTATACAAATGTGTCACATCCTACATTTTCATTTATTAAAAACACTGGAAGTATTTTACATTACCTAATTGCAATGGGTTGCAAATGCCATTTCATGCTGACTTAAGACTTTTATATATGGGAATAGCACCTGTAAAAATCATTGCAGAAAGGTCTAGATTATGAAGCTGTAGGACAACATACAAGCACAGTAACTCACTAAAGATCCCTCAGTCAAATAACCAGCTACTCCAACATCTGCAGCCTATCATGCCCTTATTTAGAGAACTATCTTGGAGCAAACCAAAGATGATTTAGGAATAAAAACATGGTCTACTCATTTTCAACAGAATATTTCAATCACACAATGTTAAAATCAAACCCAAGTTCACTCATGTGGATGACAAAGCGGTTTGGGGGGAATGGTGAAGAAACCCTTAACCAAAACAATGATTTGGGGTATGGTTTTGAAATATTTCAAAGATGTAGGACAACAAAGTAATTTTTGCATATTTTCACATTGGACTCAAACTTCCAAACAACGGTCTTCCTAGATGTTGGTGGCTCTGGTAAGATAGTTCATGTTAGGTCTAGACGATTAATCAAAAAGTGATCGAAACAGAACAGACATAATTTTCCAATGTCGGTTATTTCGGTTTTAGTCACGTGACTCCGCCCCATCAGTCACATCAAGTGCAGTTTGCATGCACACGGTAGGATTCAGGAGCAGTTATATTTGTTTATACAATTTGGATGCTCAGAATTACTATGGTAATTGCATGTTTTACAGTTTACATAAGTTAAATCGCCATTCTTATATGCGGTGCTACATGCACACACAGGAGCCCCGAAGCTGGATCACTTTCACTTGCGTACTCATGAAGTTTGTCAATTAAAGTTTAAAGGCTTGCCAGTTTGAACATTCAAGTGATTTTACACTATTCAAGAACATCATGACAAACATTTCCATTCAGTGCTCATGAGCTTTTTTCTGTGACACAGAGAGCCGACTTGTCATGTCTCTGACAACGCGCGTGCCCTTAAGCCAGATCACTTTCACTTAGGGCTGGGCGATATGGCCAAAAAGTTCTCAATAAAATCTTTTCATATCAGTCGATATCGATAATTATCACGATAAATGTCAAATATTTATTCCTTCCAAATTTAAAGGAAGATTTTTGCTCCCGAGTGAAAATTGTAGAAACCAGACTGTTAATTGTGGTTTTAAACTCATTTTTATTGTCAGAATATGACAAACTTCACGTTTTTGAATTCCTTACACTTTTACAGTAATTTTTCCTCAACAAAATACATTTCTTAATAGTAAAAAATGAATCAGTTTTAGTTTCTGCATGTGTTAACGAGTGATATTGTTTCTAGTCATGAAACAGGTTTGTGTTGACTGACTTTGGCATATATCTTCGGCACAGTTTGCAGTGCAGGCTGCAGTATTAATAATATTTTGTCTCTTAGAAATGCATATTTGACAGTGAGTTGACAGTAGTAGTAGCTTGAGTTAGGATGCAGATGTAAATTTATGTTCATTAACAAAAACACGGACATCTGTAAAAATTGTAACCACCTCATTTTATATGGTAAAATTAATATTATGACACAGTTATATTAAAATTAACCATTGGCATTCCATAGTATCATAGATTTCGATCATGATAACCACAGTTAAAAACCATGTATTTAGCTCTTCACTACCATGGTAAAATGTATCTATATGGTTTCTATTGTATTTGTATGAAAAACAATAGACCTACCCTAAAACATTTAGTATAAATGCACAAATTCTATAGCCAAATAAAAAAACCTGTAAAAATATTCTATTACTCCTTTAATACATTCAATACATATCTACATTAATAATATAATACACTTCTATATGAATATCCCACATTTCTGTCATAGTATCATGGTGCAGTAATTAGTGTCACAAAAGTAAAATTCATGGTAAATTATGGATAAGATGGAAAAGCCTTCTGACTGTATAAAAAAAGCAGTGTTTCTCTTGTTTGTCAGTGCTGTTCCATCTGGCTTTATACTAGTTTAAATCACTGAGACATTTGTGATTTTCATTGAATGCGCGCGCTTCTCACTGAATCTCACAGCGCTGTTTAGTGTTCGCGTGACCGTTCAGAGTAAACGGATCTCTTCTAGTGAGCTTGCTGCCGTTTGGACTTTGACCCAAGCGGATGAATGGTCTGTATGACGCGGTTAAAATGACTAACAATTCGTGCTACCTTTTATCAACAAATTTGTCGTCTTTGGATGATGACTCAAGATTAGTTTCACTTTTGATTTAATGTTCGTCGCCGCATCCACTCATTTTTTCCTTCTCGTGTTGAGTTTTCTTTGCCAGTAGAGTGTGTACTTTTGATGTGCAAGTTAAAAGCTGCACGCTGACTGGCTCTTGTAATGTTTATTTCTGCTGTGTGATTGGGTGTTAGAGTAATCTATATTGAGTAAAAATGTCCAGAGCTTATCTTTATCGACATTTTATCACGATCCGATATGATATCGTTTATTGGCCCAGCCCTACTTTCACTTGCATCCTCACAAAACTTTGTATGCATTTTAATGCCTGCCCGTTTGAACATTGAAGCAATTTTAGACCATTGGATGTGCATTATGTTGAACTAATGCCTGATATATTGTGACACACAAACACTCATACAGATAATAGCTCACACATCACGTGAAGATCGCGCGCAGAAACTTGTTGTCAAACTTGTTGAAACTCAACCGTTATAGCATAGATTTGTCTACCTTTGAAGATTAACTACAAACCACAGTCATAATTAATAGAGACAATGTGACTAATTCACACAAACACACACAATCATGCTCTCATTAATGCATTCAAATAAATGTTATGTAGGCCTACTGTGCTAATTTATCTGTATCTGATGTACAACAAACAGCATGTACAATCTGTAAGAAATGTTACAACCCATAAACAATAACTGCTGAAAGTGAGCCGTTTCCTTCAGGTATTTTAAAAGTCCCAAAGAAATGCACATTTTCATTAGAAACAAAATATCCCACCTTTAATAATTCAACATGTTTACAGTACAAACCTTATCAGTAAACTGAGGGCAAAATAAAATAAAGTAAAATGTTCAATCAATCAAGATTTAGATTTTAGGTCAAATCGCTCCAGGCCTAGTTCATGTCATTGTATGAGAAATTTTAGAAGGAGTATTTCTGTTCCTGACACTTGTTGTGTACACTAGCATTTGAAACTCTGCTGAGGTCTCAGAGCAAACACCACACTAACAGGCTAAACTTTGGATAAAGACGCTACACACAGGGGTCTAACAATACACTCATGACATGATTCGTTTAGATAAATGATATTGTCACAATACTTGAAACAAGACAAAAGAGTTAAAATGATTAATTCTAAAAGACAAACTGTTAACATGTATGGTTCATTAAAATGTTACATTTTGTATTATATCAGAGATGGACTTGAATAGGCTTGGACTTGGTCGTGGTCCCCAATGCACAGAGCAATGATGACACCAGAATAGAAACATTCATGATTCTGCTTAGCTAAAAATACAGGATTATGTTAGAAACATATGCCTATACTCTGTCCATGACTACACAGGGCTTGACGCTTAGTTTACAAGACCTACATGCACCCTCATAAAGACACTCTCAGACATGACCATGCGTGCAAAATCCTATAAGATTTATTTGAAACATTGATGCAATACTACAACTTCAACATGCTTCTCATTGTGTTTGTGAGGTCTCTAAATGGCATCTTAACTTGTTTCTGGCTTCAAATGGTCAAAAGCTAATATTTTGAGACACAACACACCGGTCTCTCTTTCTCACCCACCATTGTATTGGTGAATGTAAGCATGAGATGTGCCACATCATATTGTCGTCTTGAGGAGGTCTACACTGGACGCGACAAAGCGAACATTCCAAATCCATTTGTCCTTTGTATCAGAAGTTGTGCGAGCACTTGAAGTATGGCAGAAATAGAATGGGTGTCAGTTTACTATCAAAAATTAGTTGTTTTGCACCACATCCAGTGTATTCCACTGATTCTATTTACTTTTGCCACGTTGTGCACATCTGGTGTAGACACATTGTTTTGGTAGTTGTGACGTTTAAAGTAGATTCATCTACTTTACGTTTACCTCGCACTGGCAGTCCTTTTACAAACTTGTCCATGCTTAGCACATAACCATGCATCAGTCATTTATATTTTTACACAGCTCCCTGCAATACTCAATTCTGATTCTTCAATCGCATCACCTAGCAGTCTGCTATTCCACAACAACAACAACAACAACAAAAACAACTGCTACCTGCAACTGATAAAAGTCATCTTGAGGTTATAAAATGTGTCAAATTAATATTTTGTGTTCAATTATTTATTTTTGTGGCAAGTAGCCGCATATTAAGCATGATAATTTCACAGGGGGGTCTTGTATCACCCTGAAGAGGTTTAATTTGCATAAAACGACTGACTGTACACTATCCCATAAGCCTTGCTGAGCCCCCCAGTTTGGAAACCCCTGCATTATTTGATGCGAAAATAAATCAGTCTAAACTTTCATTTTGGGAGAACTGCAAACAATACATACTGGCACTATCAACAATGAATTTTGTATTGAAATATATTGTGACATAATATATTGTTACACCCTAGCCACAAGTCTGCTTTACACTGAATAAAGAGGTTCCCAAAAAAACAATGCAAGTTTCCATGGTTGTTCATGGGCAAAAAGATGGTTTTACAGAAGTTTAGAACTGACATTCACTGCTTTTCAGAGAAGCACACAGATCCTATATAGATGCAAAAAGTTCTAGCCATACCTGGTCTCTCTCATGAGGGAGTAGTGTCACAGGTGGGAGGTCGATAGCAAAGACCCCCAAACTCCTGAAGCAAGCTTTTCCTCCCAGTCCACCACTGTTCATCCTGTAGAGCGGACCATCCTTGAGCAGCCGCCCATTGTTAACCGCACGTTTAGCAGCTAGCCTCAGCCTCTGCTGAAACCTGGGGTTCGCCACAACATTCACCAGGTCGCCCTGGCTTCTAAGGAATCTCTCTATGTTCCTTAGAGATGAGCCAGCCGGGAAGCCCAGACCTTCGATAGCCCTCCTAAGGATTTTATTCCAATCCACATGACGCAGATCTCCTGCAGGTATCACAGATCCAACCGAGACAGAGCAAGAGCCAGAGCCTCCCAGCTTGAAAGGTGCAATCCTTCCCGGGTTATCCGGGTCTTTGTACGAAGCGCACCCTTTGCTGGTAACCTTAAGGATGGATCCATCCTTCACAGCAAGCTCCAGCTGCTGGAGTACGACACCCTTGTCTAGTCCATGTGAGGTTGAGACGGCATGGCAAATCCGCTCCTCCGAAGGCCGCTGCTTCTGCCTTTTGATCTTCTGAATAGCCTCAAGAATCCACTCTGTGTACAGGGGATTGGCCAGTTTCACCATGGTGAAATTAGTTGTTTCATTAAGGTGTGATCCATGAATACATTCCTTTCTTTTAAGAGCGAACCATACGCATCAACAAACAAAAGCCAGACATTAGTACATGCCGAACAGGATATGAGATTGATGTAATTCCTCAAAAATTAGACTGGCCATTCATTTCTTTTCCCCTTTGTTGAAAAAAAAAATCCCTTGTGGTTGTACAATCCAAAGTCAGAAGACTTGCTGAAAAATCCTTTTGAGTTACACCTGTGGGTGTGAAGAGAAGAAAAACAGAAAATCCATGTTACTTTGCTATAAAAACTCTCCGGAACTACTCCAGAAATAGTTACTTGGGCATGCCAAACTTGACCTGGAGGGTTAGGCTAACCAACACTCCATATGTGTAAAACACACATATGGATTCTTACATCTCAAAGTGAAAAACAATGCACATTTGACTATAACCTTCAATTATATATAACCTTCAATATAACCTTGACTATAACACTTCATTGATAAATTAGAAAAAAAAAAGATTTTATATATATATATATATATATATATATATATATATATATATATATATATATATATATATATATATATATATATATATATATATATATATATAAACACACACACACACACACACAACTTCAGGTGTTAGGAGCACATTCCATAAAAGGAAAAATCAACAGTCCAAACCAGTACAACCATGAGATTTAAGAATGAAGATGTTATCACATTTAGATCAAATGTGAGCCACTTTATGAGAATATTAGCTGGTAATCAAATATGCCTACTATCACATCAAAAACGCTGCATATGTCTATGATGCCTATATATTCAGTCTAGGTTGGCAGCTCACTAGCTCACTGGTTCTTCACTCCAAAACACTGACTTAAATTTAACTTAATTTTTGCACAACATATAAATGTATATATATTTTAAAGCTGTACATTCAGATAGAGGCTAAAATAAAGAATGTCATTGATAATATAACATTTTATTAAGCTCATTGGTTGTTGACAGTGTAAAAAACCCAAACAGTAAAAGTAGGGGAAGGGCAGTGCTGCAAGCAGCCAGCAGGTGACATGCATTGAACAATTTCTCAAGAATTCCTCCGCTCGCCAGCAGCAGCAGCAGCCGTGTAAACTCAACCACAACTTATCTACCATGATATTGTTATATAAAAAGCCTCGCAGACATACTAAGGGAAACACTTGACCCATTCCTCTGAGACATTAGATCCGGCCTAAACAGATCCAAGAAAAGCTACAGTAAATAATTGAACATCGCAACTCGGTTAGCCAGCAAAACAGCCACCAAATAACTCGAGTTTAACTGGGGAGGCATGACAGCACACACAGAGTGTTAGTGGATCATATAAAAACAGAACAACCGATGGTACAACAAAGTATTATTTATCAACTGACACTCACTCATTTTTGCTGACAAAATCAAACTTAAGAACACAAAATACAGCGCTGTTTAAGACTAGACACTTATTTAATCTATTTTGAAATCTCGTCTACACTCTTCCAGCTTTGGTCACAAACTACGACTTGGCCATGACATTTCACATTAAGAGTCTAGCAACATCATCTCAAATGTTGACAGCCAAAATAAAACACAGTGTCACAAACACATACTGGCATTCGTACTTCAGCTCGAGTCCTCTGATTAAAGCCGGAGATAGTGAGCTAAAGTCAGGCGAATCTCAGAAGCATTCGGCTTCTTATCTCCACCATCGGCTTTCTAAACAGCCCGGAGCTAAAGTCTAGCACGCTAAGCTAAAGCTGGCTAAATTAGGTTATGGTTTATGACTACTTCCGACAGATGACTATCTATAATTTATGATGACAAAGTCAACGCGTCAATTAACCTACGGTCTCGCAAACCTTGTTTTCTGGACGCTTTAATACGGTGGACAGGTCAGGTGACTTCGCCGCTTTGCCCGGTCGCGTTACTAAACAGACGCCATTTTGTTACAATGTTGTAGTTTACATGAATCCGACATGACACTGATTACAACCCAATGGAGTCTCATTAAACCTTACCTTCACAAAGACGGTCCCGCCCAAGAAACTTTAATATTGGTTAGAAAGGGCAAATACTTATCCCTGGTTTGATAACCAAAGTGTCAATCACAAGGAAACAGTTCGGCCTCTCGAGGAATCGGTTGGCTTCATAATCTGTCAATAATCACTTGACCCGCCTCTTAAAGGGATAGTTCACCACAAGTAAACAGTCTCATCTTTTACTCACTCGCATGTTTTTCCAAACCTGTATGACTTTCTTTCTTCCGTGGAGCATAAAAGGAGATATTAGGCAAAATGTGAGAAAACGATAGCATCAATCATCATTATTGACTTTCAATGTTTTTTAAACATACAAGTGAATAACTGAAGGCTGTCATTCTACATATCTCCTTTTAGTCATACTGGATTATTACAACACAAGGGCTAGCAGATGATGACAAGTGTTTTCATTTTTTGATAAAACTATCCCTTTAAATGTGACAACTGCTCTTTAGTCCGTACCGTGTATGGAAATGCGATTCCTGCTATTATATCCGTATTAGAAGAACAGGGACAGTGGGGATATTTTATCATGTAATCTAATGAGTTTAAAACTACTTGATGGCTCTTTAACGTAAGATCACCCAAAACTCGTTCTACACCTTTAAGAAGGCTCCCCCTTATGAGCATCGCACTACACTGCAATATGAGCAGATCGACCTAGTCACACTTTTCGGAGAATAATGTAATGGTGAATAATTAGTCCAAGTGCTCGAGTTATCCTTGCATTCCCAGTACTGTGCACTGTCTAATATAATAATTAGTTTGCACTTTACAAAAGACACGGAAGGCCGTGAACTATCGAGCGCGCGTACATCCTCACGAAGGTAACGTTAGTGTGCACGCAAACAGGCAACATTTATAAATCCTGCGAATGTCTGGCGATGATGGCATATCATTCCCGTTATTCCGAAACACCAAAAAAAAAAAAAAAGATGCACTGATGACTGCTGTTTGTTTACGCGCTAATGCATAAAGCATGCAAAATGCACTCATATTTCAAGATCAAGCAACTGAGAACAGATAGCATCTGGAAAATTCCATTTATGCGGGTCAAGCAGTGGCTTGCGATACTTGCGCGGTTCGTGAAACCCAATAACCTTAATAGCCCGAATTAATTCCTCCGCTCGCGTCAAGTTACATCACTCACGACAACTTAAACTTGAACGATTAAAACATGCCACCGATAACAAGCCACCCAAGACACCGCCGAGATAAATGCCCGACAACGCTGGCAAAGCGAACATTTACCTTTAAGTTCCTCGCGCGATCTCTCCACACTCCTCGTTTACGCAATAAAAACACGCTTATTTGCGAAGCTGATGATATATGCGTAAAGTAGTCTGATAAATCCAAAGGGGTCCTGTTTGATTCGGAAGATGAACGCACGCGTAGGCAGAAGGAACCTGATAACAACTAATTGAAAGGTTAATCTACATAGGAGTCTGTGACAAAGTAGTACCCTCCCCTTTCGGCACTCCATCAGCCACAGAGGAGGACTAACTCGCTGTAACCGCTATGTGACATCACATCGCTCATTGGGAAACAATGTACATTGTTTCAGACTACATGGCATGGGTGGGAAAAGAGAATACATAATGTGCCCTGTCTGTGAAGAGGAAAAGGAAACTTTTAATAGCACCTATTTGGGATACGAATTTATGCATACAAAATCGTTTCCAGTTATGCTAGATTTTGTAAACGCTCAAATGGCACAGGTGAGAAAAAAACAAACAAAAAAATACTGTATGATGTACCACGTTTTCGAAGATAAAGATGAAAATTGTAATATCACCCATACAGCATGGCACAGATCAATATCATATGAATACAGGCATATACTCATAAACATTTCACACTGTTTAATTATATATGACTTTATAATTGCTCAGAAAGTGTTGCACATTTAATTGATGTTTGTTTGCAATATAAATACCAGCATCAATTAAAAACGGGGAAATGTGCTTCAAAACATAACTGGAGTAAATCTAAACTATGTAATTTCTGTAATAAAATGTGCGACAAACCCTCCCTGACGGTTTTCAAATGCACCTGAAAGCCTGTGGGTTTACCCTGCGGATGAAAATTTGGTGTAGTGCAGAGCAATCTGAACCATGGACATGTTACTTTTTACTGTGCCTGAAAGGAAAACAAATTGCACACTAAATAAAACTTGAGTCATGCGGGATGTGGTTACAGTTTGGCAAAAGCCTTCATATTGCCTTCCAGCAAAGCCTGATTAAGGTGATCTGACACCAAAGGGTTGTCTTGAGTTGTCTTTGTTTTATTTTTTAACTCGATTTGCACAACAGTGTGAGCTACAGCAGCTGGTCTCGGTGTGATGTACTAACACTATACATTGTAATAATATAATTACACTGCCTTTTTTAGTTTTGTATTTGACCCACTGTTATTTAAAAATCAGAGACAGAGAGACAGAGACCATTTTCGTGTGGCTATTACAAGTCAGTGTTACTTATTTGTATTCCAAAAGAGAAGGAACATTTGTTTACAGTTTACGCAGATACGTTGGAATTATTCATGTTTGCATATTTCAACCACTGCCACATTCATATTCACATGCAGACAGAGGCAGGATAAGTGCTTTGCACAAGGGTATAACAGCAGTAGTGTAAATAGATTAGCTCAAAGTGATGACCTTCCAGATACTGGTTTTATTTGCATTGAATGTTCCAACTAAGCAAACACAATCATTTCCCTAGATTGCTACAGTATCTATATGGTTTTCTTCTTTTAAATAATATAAATATAAC
Source organism: Romanogobio albipinnatus (assembly GCA_023566225.1). Taxonomy (NCBI): domain Eukaryota; kingdom Metazoa; phylum Chordata; class Actinopteri; order Cypriniformes; family Gobionidae; genus Romanogobio; species Romanogobio albipinnatus. The sequence continues at coordinate 21,077,996 of CM042258.1, forward strand.
AATATTTGCTATTACAGTGGACCAAACCAAATCAAATAACTAAGCATATTGAGCATCAATCATTATGAAATGAATAAACTTGAAACAAGGTCACACAGTTGGTCTTATTCATCATTTTGAATAAACTGTGCCTGTTGCTTTCCAATTGAAATGATACAAGTTGACAATTTGAATAACAGACCTATAGCAAATTTTGAAAACAATTTGCTACCATGTAGATTAATCTATTTACATTGTATTTTTACACTCTTAGAAAAGGTTGTAGTTTTAATTAATTTTGTTTAGATTCATATGTTATTCTATTAAATCTATGAATTAAACAGCTCGTAAACATACTTTACCATTTGAAAAATTTAAATAACTAATTAATAAAAGTATTATGCAATCATTTAAGGCATTTCTCCATATAGAAACTTTTTGGGGGGCATAAATGGCTCTTTAAAACTGAGTCAACAACCCAGCTGAACCGGGTTTTTTTCTCTCTCTCTTTTTTATAATGTAATTAATTTCTGTATATATATATATATATATATATATATATATATATATATATATATATATATATATATATATATATATATATATATATATATATATATATATATCGGTAATTACACTTGAGTCACATTTATTTATATAGTACTTTAAAATTCAACGCTAAAACGTACCGATGCCACTAAACCTGTACTTAACTGTAACCATATCCCATCTCAATAGCAGCAAAAGTGTTTGCAATACAACATGAATATAAGTACATGTACCTAACAATGATAGGTATTGCAGGTACAACGTCAACTATCAGAAACACAACTAAAAGTGTTGACTTCTCTCAAACTTCCACAACGTCTTCTATAACTACTCACTGAAATCCAACAGCAAGACACCTGTGAATCAGCTTACTTTTTATAAACCTCAAAGGCAACTTTCGCAGGTCTTAAAAACACCCAGCATCATTGTAAAACACACAGCGGGAGGATTAGAGAAGTGGAAAAAAAACACGCCCACAAGCGTGACTGTGCGAGCTGAAAATGTGAAATAGTGCTCAAGGACTTTGTCCTTTGCTGTCATTAAGGATTGCGCATGGACTCGCGGGTTATTTAAAAGCATGTGCTCGGTGATGCCAGGGTCTTCGTGTTTGTCAGTTACAGAACCTGAATCCGCTATGATTGTGGTCACACACGGGGACAAAGGGGCAGCTGTACCTCGAGTCTAATGATGCTCACAAATAGCTACTCCTCATCCCATATCACAGAGATGAACCTTGCAGACCTGCCACTGTCATCAAGGGGACAGGAAGAAGCTGGAGGCTTTCTAACCATCCAATAGGACACAGAGGTGAGATGCTGAGAGAGTAAAATAGGCCAAAAGTGGAGTCCTGTGCTGAATTAGGAACCGGATACTAGCATACTAGTCTCACTATTCCAGTAAAGAGTAAGAGTACTATAGAGCTAGTATGCGGTTCTGAATTCAGCACTCTGGCAAACCAAAACCAAATTATTACAATACAATCATATTTCTAATTATAAGGTTAGGAAAATAAAAGTGACAGCAGTAAAAGAGCCTCTTTTATTTTAATTTTTGGCAGAGTTTTTGCTCACAAAACAACAGATTTCTTTGTTCATGACACATTTGACTGTTCTTTTCACGATTACATTTGGTTTACATCAGCAGGACTAGCCAACACAATTCCTCAGAGAAAATTAGCCTTTGATTTCAATAAAGTTCAAATGATTCGTCTGGCTTCTATATTTGCAGTATCTGCCTCGGTTGTTACAGCAGTATCAAGGTAATTTTGTTAGCATTAGCAAACGCTACATCTGAAAAGATGCTGGTTATGATCACCACTCTTAACTTTAACTCTAAAATGGCATTATTAAAAACAGTATTTGCAACAGAAATTCCTCTTTTGTAAACAGTTTTAATGTGAAATATGTCTCTGGGATTGAATTAGGCAGTGAGACAGAGAAAACAGAGGCATGTGAACAAAAGAGGAAAGAGGAACAGAAGATAAAAAGTCAATTAAAAAAAGAAGAAGACATTAATCCTATAAAAACACTTGGATGGCCATATCTTCCGGTCTCTCAGCAGTCCATCAGTGGAAGTCGGGCTTTTCTGGGAATGTGCAGCCCGCGTGGCGAATAATGACGTTAGCAGCATAGTGTCCAGCACGGATGCACTGCTCAAAGGTCTTATCCTGTACCAGCTGGGACAGGAAACCTGCACACACAATGACAAAAAAAGACACAAATCAGACCTGCACACAAGAGAGTAGACAGATTTAATCCTAATCGAAAAGGTCGCTCTAATTTTTAGATTTTGGCGATTGTTATCTTAGAAAACGTAGTCGGGTATCGATTTTGTTGCGTGCACTTTCTTTTAAAAAAATTAAGGAAATCAGGCTTAAGGGGGAAAGGTGATGCAAAAGGCCCCCTTTAGTGATGTGCGATACAGAAATCCTCCAGCTGCCCTCGGGCTCTGAACCCTCCCACCTAGATCTCTGCTCTCTGCAGCAGCGCATTGAAAAACAGCTGGCAAATTCATTTTCCAACGTGGCAGAGAGCTGGCCTCCAACCTCTTGTTGGAACGGATAAAGGAGTTAAAAAAATCAATACGACGTTTGAGCAAACACGCTCACAGCTCTATTAGTCGCAAAGGTTGTCCTGGAAGAGCTACAGGAAGACGTGTTAGCAAATCAGGCTCATGGCCTTTGAGAAGCAGAGGGCCGCGTAAGAGGCATCGTATGAAGATAAATTACACGGACCCGAAAGACCCGCGCGAACAGCGTGATCAACATCGATATTTCTGTTTTTCATGGGGAGCCAAACAGCGTCGTGCTTTACGCGTTTGATGGATGACTTCACAGTTCAGATCGGAGTAGACATGCAGCGGCTATCTGAACGCGCACTTATTAGCAAAATCCACAGATTAAAGATAACGGCTGTGGGTAGTCTGGAAACTCCACTAATCCATCATGAAAGTCATCTATTTCCCCTTAACTGTGTTATCTGAGGTTAAATAGTACATTGGCGGCTTCATGTGACTAAACTAAGCCAAATGAAATGAAGTATAACTACAATACATCTACAAATTGTCATTCCAGAGCAGCTGTGCAGGAAATAAATAAGCATTGCATGTCAGAGCTCTTGCATCACGGTCCGGTTTCCCAGAGGTTACAGATCAGACCTGAGCTTGGATTAAATTGTCCTGTCTATAGTGATTTTCCATCAAACATACTTTCGTCTAGGACTAGTCTTGGACACCTGTTTCAACAATTCAATCCATTTGTGTGCTGACTGGAATGTCTTACTTCTGGGATTTATGCATTAATTATATAATAATAATAATAGTATTTTATTATTATTTTTTTTTCTTCAAACATACTTTTGTCTAGGACTGAGTCTTGAACACTGTTTCAAAAATTCAATCCACTTATGTACTGACTGGAATTACTTTCTTCTGTTGAACACAAATGTCCAAATGTTGTTTTGGACGCCACTGACTTTCATTGTATGGCGAAAAACTGACATCACCAGTTCCGCGGAAAAAAGAAAAGTCATACACGTGACAACAGAATTTACATTTTTGGGTGAACTATTGGTTTAAACAGCAAAGTTATTAATGTCCTTTGGAAGTATATCTTTATGATTTAGTAGCACAGTACCTCCAACAAAGGCGTCTCCAGCACCATTGGTGTCCACTATCTTGCTTTGGTCGATCTCCAGGACAGGGAATATCTCCACCTTGTCACCTGTGGAAAAGACGGTTCACGGTAAGTATAAGCTTGTTAAACTATTGTTGAGCTGAAAAATGATCCTCATTCACAGACTGGCTGTTTGGCAGACGTCATTTCTTTTAAAAAAAGACTACACTTTCCTATAGAGTACTTTTTTAATTTGACATTAGTCAAGCATAGATTTAAAGCGGCAAAAATAAAAGCCAGTCACTGTTTTGTCAGCTCGCACACCTTCCTCGCAAATAAATCTAGTTAGCATGATGCTAATCATCTAGAAGACAACAGAAGCAGAAACAAAGTTAGTACTGTGGAAAGATTGAGAAGTTCCCACAAGACATGCAGAAAGAAATAGAGGGATGTGCCATTTTCACTTGATGAGCTATAAGAGCCCTACTTGGGCCTTGAACTCAAGGAGAGGCAATTATATCATTTGGCGGTTCTTCAGCATGACAATGCTTGTGCAGAAATGGATCAGCCCTCTAAAATAGCGTTTGAAAGACAGCATCAGTCTATTTTCAGCATTCACTTTGAATAATCTGCCCCCTTTCAGGCTAAAATAATGCATTAACTGTCCCACTGTTCCCTCTCGAATGCCTTCTGCTATACGCTTGTGTTTTATTCATGGCATTAGCCTCCAATAGGGTTGAATTAGACTGATATAACGTTGCTTTACAGTAAGAATAGCACTTCAGACAACCCAATACTAGATTCTTGAGGGCGTGTGGCAAGTCTGGCAACCCACGCCAGCACCGCGACTTACCATATGAAACTGAACTACTGCTGCCTTCAAGAGCACCTGGCAAGTTTCCTACTCTAGAGTTAGGTAGTTGCTATTACAACGTGTTACACATTCATCACTTTTTACGCAACATAATTTATGCATTAATTATTGGATTGATTAATCTAATAGGTTATAAGGCTTGTAGAGAGGCTAAAACATTAATTATAATGATTACATTTGCATGAAAATAATAAGTATAAAAATATTAAATAATGATATTGAACAATAATGGGTAATTGATAAATCACTATTAAATAAATGAGTAAATCCCAATAAATATATTATGTAAAAATTCTAAATGATAATAATTACTATAATTAGAAATAAATAAATAAATAAATAAATAAATACAATTTATTTATTCATTTATCATTTAGTGATTTATTAATTAACAATTACTGCTCAATAACCTAAGGCAATAATTAAAGGTCAGGTCTTAAATAGTTAGTTTACCCAATGAAAAAAAGAATATTCTGTCATCATTTACTAATAGGTCACTAATATCGTTCCATTTACTCATGCCGTTTCAAACTGTAAGACTTTCGTTCATCTTTGAAACACAAATGAATATATTGACAGTCCAAGCCACTTTATTGCTTCAAAAAATTAATAGAGATCGTAAAACTAATCCATATGAACAGAGTGGTTTAGTCCCAATTTTCTGAAGAGACTGGATCACTTTATATGATGAACAGATTGAATGTAGGCTTTTATTCCCTCAAACATTGATCAGTAAACATAAACAGAAGCTCAACTGTACTTGCTTGATACCTTGCTTGAAGCTCAAACATGCCGCGTTCATTCTCAACATGTGAGAATGAACCTCATTGGTTTGCAAGCATGCTTGAGCTTCCATTTACCATATCTGACGTGTGCGCTGATGAAAGTTTATATGTGAATAAAGGCCTCAATTAAATCTGTTCATCATATACAGGTGCTGGTCATATAATTAGAATATCATCAAAAAGTTTATTTATTTCACTAATTGCATTCAAAAAGTGAAACTTGTATATTATATTAATTCAGTACACACAGACTGATATATTTAAAATGTTTATTTCTTTTAATTTTGATGATTATAACTGACAACTAAGGAAAATCCCAAATTCAGTATCTCAGAAAATTAGAATATTGTGAAACGGTTCAATATTGAGAGTGTTCACAGAGCTCTGTGTCCAAGCACATTAATAGAGAGGCGAAGGGAAGGAAAAGATGTGGTAGCAAAAAGTGTACAAGCAATAGGGATAACCGCACCCTGGAGAGGATTGTGAAACAAAACCCATTCAAAAATGTGGGGGAGATTCACAAAGAGTGGACTGCAACTGGAGTCAGTGCTTCAAGAACCACTATGCACAGACGTATGCAAGACATGGGTTTCAGCTGTTACATTCCTTATGTCAAGCCACTCTTCAGTCAGTGAAGATTTGGGGTGCCATGTCATCTGCTCGTGTTGGTCCACTGGGTTTTCTGAGGTCCAAGATCAACACAGCCGTATACCAGGAAGTTTTAGAGCACTTCATGCTTCCTGCTGCTGACCAACTTTATGGAGATGAGGATTTCATTTTCCAACAGGACTTGGCACCTGCACACAGTGCAAAAGCAACCAGTACCTGGTTTAAGGACCATGGTATCCCTGTTCTTAATTGGCCAGCAAACTCGCCTGACCTTAAACCCATAGAAAATCTATGGGGTATTGTGAAGAGGAAGATGTGATATGCCAGACCCAACAATGCAGAAGAGCTGAAGGCCACTATCAGAGCAACCTGGGCTCTCATAACACCTGAGCAGTGCCACAGACTGATCGACTCCATGCCACGTCGCATTGCTGCAGTAAATCAGGCAAAAAAGGAGCACCAAGTATTGACTGCTGTACATGCTCATACTTTTCAGATGGCCAAGATTTCTAAAAATCCTTTCTTTGTATTGGTCTTAAGTAATATTCTAATTTTCTGAGATACTGAATTTGGGATTTTCCTTAGTTGTCAGTTATAATAATCAAAAATAAAATAAATATTTGGAATATATCAGTCTGTGTGTAATGAATGAATATAATATACAAGTTTCACTTTTTGAAAGGAATTAGTGAAATAAATAAACTTTTTGATGATATTCTAATTATATGACCAGCACCTGTAAAGTGATCGTGTCTCTTCAGAAAATTTGGACTAGGCCGCTCGATTCATATGGATTCATCTTCATTTCTTTTCTGAAGATGAACGAAAGTCTTACGGGTTTAGAATGACATGAGGGTAAGTAAATGATGAGAGAAGTTTTACATTTGTGGCACCATATTTTTATTGAAAAAGGCCTAACTGAGGTTGAAAAAACTTCAGGTAAATAAACCATTTAATCATTCAGGTGACCAACTGTAGAGTTGTCTTCTTCCATCTTTGATGTCAACATGTTACTTTACTTTGTGTACGTTACTGTGGTATCATGAGAGCACAGGGCATCCTCGTTAGGGTGTGGTTGTGCAGGGATGGGCAAACTCGGTCCTGGAGGGCCACTGCCCTGCAGGGTTTAGCTCCAACCCCAATCAAACACACCTGAACCAGCTAATCAAGGGCTTCAGGATTACTAGAAAGCTATCAGGGTTGGAGCTAAACTCTGCAGGGCAGTGGCCCTCGAGGACCGAGTTTGCCAATCCCTGTCCTAGACAAATATGACTTTGTGTGGTCATTCTAGTGCATGCAACTCAAAATTACACTATTTCAAACTTCACATGAAACCTCACATTTCCTGACACCAACAAGACAACCCCAAGGAGAAAGACCTGAAAAACGAGCCTGTCTTAGCTAGCCCTTGCGATGATTCTTTCACCAAAACAGCCCACGCTCTGCAACAACAGGCGGCTTTAAAGTATACACCTGCTAATTGTAGTCAGTAAGTGTCAAAGACCATCACTTTGTGTGGAGAACTTCACAAGAAACCTTCAGACACAGACAGTAAACAACAGAGAATGTGAGCAAAGGCTTTCAACTGACGCAACAATGAGCACTCAAGACACGTCTGCTGCGTGTGTGAGCGTTTTTTTCCCTAAACGAGTCAGCCGATTGTGTCTTTGATAATTAATTACACAAAAAGCAGATCCTTTTAGAATCAGCTAATTAGCAGCAAAACGACTTTGCTTAATTAATGCAGGCAATGAAGCATGCTCGCCCGCCTTCCTCTTGAAATGATTAACTAGAGGATCTTCCGTGTGAATTAAGTTAACAGAAACTCATGATCTATCTATTATTTTGCAATTAAAGATTACAATATTTACATTGCCATCATGGCATGCGTTCACCCTCACATCAAACTACAGGAAGAAGCGAGTGTACATGGTCATATGAAACCTAAATCTGCAGTTTTGTTTGAACAGACAAATGACTGAAGGAGGAAAAAAAAAATGACCAGACGCAAATGAAAATGTTCAAAATGAAACTGTATGTGGTTCCTTCCTTCCTGTACACAGGCTGACCTGATTCTACTTCCTTTTATGACTCAGAAACAGCGCAGCCTGAGAGTGAGAGAAAAAAAAAAATAGCCATTAACTGTTCCTTCCTTTGATACCCTTGACTGAACTGAAGAGGCTCTAGACAATAATGGACATCAAACTGACGATTAAGGCTCGTATGAAGCAACAACACTCTTCTCTTCAGATTTGTAAGGAAGTGAGCAGAGACAATGCAATTCAGCATGGCCAGAATGTAGGTACTAGCACAGGCTAACCCCTCTGCCCTTTGATGACAGGTCACGCACCAGAGGCACGCTGGGAAATGTCCAAACATCCCAGCCGTGTTGACTCATCTGGAAAAAAATTATGAGGTGATTCTTGGAAGTACATGGTACAACATTAGGTCATATCCAGGGGTCAGAGTCTACAATAAAAATATGCTACAGTAAAAAGGTATCTTAAAACACTAAAGCACGCTGCCTATTAAGTCCATGTAAATGGTTGTACGGAACAAATGTCAATACAATAAAACCATGGTGTGTAAAAACAGATTTAAACTTGATTTAGGGTTCAGAGGGAGGGCCGTGAGCTGTAGGAGTTAGAGAAACATACACTGCCAGTCTTCCATCTTGGTAAACAAGGCTGAACTTGCATGTGTGCTAGTCCCCTTGCATTGATGTTTAATGGTGCATGTTGCTCTAGGTGGTTCCCATAACCTCACTTTGTCTCCTACAAGCTGCATCAATTGATATGATAATGGAGGGAGGACGTGTGAAATGAGAGGGGCTGCACTGGAGGACAAGGCGTCCAACCACTTGGATGCCAAATGGTGTCCAGGAGCCGCTCTCAGCTCTCAATGGGGACAATAACAAGAGTTTCAAGGAATGGAGGCAAGAGGCAGATGCTTAGAAAAAAAAAAAGATTCACACTACTAATTGGCCCAATAGGATGTTTTGACTGGCGTTAACCAACATGCACAGCAAAAATAATATAATATTTGAGTGTTGCCTTCCAGCCAAAACTCATCAGAAGGGATGGGAATCCAGTTTTATATATTTGGGGGAGAAAATACAATTCCACTACTAAACATAAGAGCCCTTTTTTGTGGGATTGCTCTACACTGGGTGTGCTATATGTCTATGATTCACTTAAAAGAATAATTCAAACAGGAATCAAATGGTTGCGCTGTCGATTTAGTAGCGGTATAGAGGCGCCCCCTAATTGTAGTGCGGGAAACGCTGAAGAATACACGTGAGAGGACCGTTAACAGAAATGAACATAATTCGGTTCCCATATATTTTTTAAATGACCTGATGAACAACCCAATTCTTGAGTGTCAAATAGAAGTCAAAACAGAAAGAGGGTAGGACAAGTCTGCTGAACAAGGGAAATCAAATAATTTAAAGAGTAAAAATCTAGTTAGAATAATTTCTGAATTAAGGTTTTACAACAGGTTCTGGTCTAACATAAATGAGGACAATTTATATAAGCACGCAAGAGCAAACTAGGGCAAATAAAAACAGAGAAATGAAATTCCTAAATCGCTGCTCTCATTCCCCCAAAACCATTCTTGATGGACATCTCCTTCCATTTCATCAAACCGGAGAGAACACATCACATCTTTATTCAAAACATATTATTGAACTTGGCTCTCAACATGCTGCTTTGGTTAGTCTGAGAGCGTTCCAGGACCAATTTCATGTTAATGTATAACACAAAAGAGGCCATTGGCAGGGCTCTTTAATAGGCATGGCAATTAAAACTTTGCTGCCAAAACCTGTCTTTGTTGTTACTGGCTTGTGGTCGTCCCTGTAAACACAGTCTCTGGGCAGTTCACAGGGAGTTCCATCACTTTTGTGGTTTTGCCATTCTTCGCTTTACATGTTCATGCAGAAAGTGAAAATACTTTCCTCTGCGTGACTATCCAGGGAGCGGAAAAAAAGGGCAACAAAGTTACACCTCCCGAGCTGTGAGGTTATATTAATAGCTCTTGTACAGCTGTTTCTTTTTGGTGCTGTGTTTGACACTTGTGTGCTCAGATCAGAAGTGAGATGTTGCTTTCAGGGTTTTGTATCCTTTTGGCACAGGCTTCTCAGGAGGAAGAGGAAACCGCAGCTCAGCTCACAAAGGCACTCCAGGAACAAGCAGCGCTGTAAACATGTATCGGACCAACTCAAAATAAAACAGGCCTGTGAAGACAAAACACGCATGCGTGACTATTTATAGAGCCCACGCATCAGAAAGCCATCATAACATTTACAGCGCTGTGGAGTTACGCCAATTATGTGTAATAAATTCTCTTGTTATCACTAGTTATGTGCGGTGTAATATGATTACGCTCGTAATTTGACAAGCCAAAACCATGAACGCCTCGGGTCATGCCATAATTACTCTTTTACTGTATCTTAGACATTGCCGTTTCAAATACATCACTGCGACTTTCAAAAAGTGATTGTCTCCAATAGATACCTGAGCTACTGGATGACAAGCTATTCACTACACAATGAGACATGACACAAAACCAATGAGCGGGAGAGAGATTCAAGGCCTTCAGACAGCTGCGGAACGGTGAGAGATTATTTCTCTCAAATCCACTTCTCATCGGCTCCAGAGCCAAACAAAAGCTCTGAGGAGTAAACAAGGATGGCCCTCCTCCTGGCAAACACACCGAGGAAACTGCCCTCACTTGCCTTCTTTTCTCTGATCCACTCTCTCCAAGCTAGGGCTGGTCAGAGAAACATGAGCGTGACAAACACATTTAACCGCTAATAAAGGGCAACCACCATACCGAGAGTGGCAAGAGATAACCAGCACAAATAATCAGAGGAGTCTGGGATGGAGAGAGCTTTAAGAGGCAGTTTTGCCCTTTTCAAAGCGAGACATTGATCAGATCCCCTCGCCTCTGAGCCATGCTAATTAGCTGAAGACGAGTGGTGATGATGTCACGATCGATTTGGCGGACGTGCAGAGGTCTTCATCCGTCGCCCTTCCCATCATGAGCGAGATACTGAAATGAAGAAAATAAATGCGATGCATATGCCCAAACTGCATGAGGCCATTTCAAAACCTAGGTCCAGAAATCTTTTAAATTATTTTTTTCTGCCTCAGAGTAAAAATAAATTGTCCAAATTGTGAGACATAAAAGGCACAATTGCGAGATGTATAGCCACAATAATGAAAAATAGTTGCAATTGACATCTGCTACTCTGAGATATGAAATCAAAATTGAGATAAAATAATATAAAGTTGATAGTACAAAAAACTATAGAGATAAAATGTTATCCAGTTATGAAAAATAATATTACTGTTTGATTGAAATTGCAATTGTGGGATATGAAATCACAACTGAGATATAATGATATAAAGTTGCGGTTGTTAGAAAAGGAGACAATAATAAACAACAAACAAAGACAATAATAAAACAATGTTGCAACTGCGTTAGGATTAGGAGCAGTCAACTCAGTTTAAAAAGTCACATTGTGAGATATCAATAACAAGAAACAAAGCAGCAATTGTGAGCAATAGTCTCAATTGTGAAAAATAATATTGCAGTTGTGAAATATAAACTCACAATTGAGATATGAAATCATGATTGTGAGAATTAATCTTAGAACTAGGCTATCTTTTAATTTTTTTTTCTGATGTGGAGTAAACACAACCAAACTATAGTGTCACTATAGTGTCTAAACAGGAAAGTTCAGGCCACCTTGAGTCAGTAAAGGCACTACAGAGGCCGTTTATGTAATCAGTCAATGCTACGTCTCTTAACTCTAAGCTCTTTTCTTTTGCTTTTTAAGCCCATCAAAACAAGCAGCCACTAACTGACTGTTTACAGCGTTTCTGTTTTAGCTCAGCCTCGTCGAAGGTGCATTGCATTAATGAGACACAAACAAGAACGGGCAAACATTACAGAATAATAGCTCTAACATAACACAAGAAAAATGTGAGGGAGAGCATGAACACACATGCGCGCACACACAGGAAGAGTGTGTGTGTTTATGAGTGCATAATGACCTTTGCTAAGGGCTCATGGAGATGGAGGAAAACAGACTGAAACGAAAAGGCTCCTCTGGGGAGTTCATTATGTGCAGGTAAATCTGACAGCACATTAGACACATTCCTCCCGAATAGCACCTCTCCAGCAGCAGGAAAGAAAATGTTCCTTTTTAGTAGGACGAAAAAAAACTAAACTGAGCAACTTCAGAATTATTCGTCAATTTATTTCTCTTATCCTTACAAGTCAATGAAACGGAAATTTCTTTCAAATTGTGACACATCCGAGCGAAATGGTTCTCGACTTGATTCAATCCATTAGTTCTTATGAATGGATGGAGGCAGATCTGAATGTGAGCTTGCAGTCGATTGTGAGAAAGTTCTGGGGTTTAAGTGGATGGAATGATTAGAGAAGTCTTGCATGTGTCACCAGAAATGTGTTGTGTGTGAATTGCCACAACAAGATCTATAACACACATTTAAAATAGGGGTCATTTTAATTTCTTGCAGACTTTTAAAAGAGCCAGCAAAACATCAGGGCAACTTTGGAGACTGCATTTTGCAACGGCAGTCAGATGTTCTGCACGTCTGCTAGCATAATTGCGGGTTCAGACAACACGCCACTGTGCAAATAAAGAGGGAGGATTTTGAGTCTTAAATCACATCATGTGCTTGAGTTGAGACAACCAAAACCAAGCCCAGTGTACTCCAGTCTTGATAAGATAAGGATATGCCTATGTCCAGATATCACTGAACGGTGAAGCTTAAGCTTTGTTTATTAAGTCAACTGCAAATAAACAAAACTGCAGTAGCCTTGTTCTCTCTCTGCAAAAATGCAAAGACGCCCCTCGTGTTGTGGTGTTAGTTTCACTTCTTGTGATATTAAAAGAAACAACGAAGGTTATCTCTCTGGAACCTCAGTTCCAGGAAGTAAAGTACAACACTTGTGTGACTCAGTATACAAACGCTCTGCCCGAAACTCTCAGTCTGCCCTTGTTGAGCTACATTCCTACACATAAAGTAGTTTGGGATTAAACAGGACGCTTCATTTTGAAAAACAGTCACGAAGGGCACGATTAAGTTAGCTTAATACGTGAACTCACGGAGGAGGGAAAGTACTAATAGAACATCACAGACTCCCTTTCTCCCCGTGACGCTGTCGTCAGCCCTCTCGTCCCTGCCGGAGCCCCTAGGCGACCCTGCACACTCAGCCATCATTAGATCAAAGACCGTGGGCGCTGCGCTCTTAATATGAGCCTGTAATAGGTGCGCCAGCAGGGCCGCGCTCTGTTCAGCGATGTCACAAAGGTGCTTCATTAAGGGTTCCTCTTCTGGCAGCTTTCATTAAGGAAATTAATATGGAGGGGCGAGGACAGCCTGCGTTTACGCCGCTAGAGAAAGCCGGCGTGCACAAAGAGAAACTACACAATAACAAATCTGCATCTCTTTGGAACGTCGCCCCAAGGGCCTATCATCCTAGCCTTCTTAATCACCATTAAAACAACTTCATTGTGACATTCAGAGCCTGCTGAATGATCACATCCCCGCATAGAGAGCAAATTGCAAATGAAATGTAGAGATCAGACGGCATCAGAGCACAGCCTCTGGGAGGTTGAGCAAATCTTCAATTCTCTTTTATATTGATGTTTATTGGCGGAGGCAACGGGGAGCAAAAACGTCCCTCTCCTTCTCCGTCGCCCCTGCTATCTGAACCCTCTTATTCACCGCTTGTGCAACACCTGACATTTTTTACGGCCAACTACCTCTTGCGCGCTGTCCTCGTTTACTTAGCATTGGGCGCGTGTTTCGTACAAGGTTCGCCGGGGGTTGCCGCCAACCCCGCGGCTCCTTATGAAAGGGCTGCAGGAGGTTAGCCGAGCCCGCCTTTTTCCCAGCGCAGTGTAAAATGCCTCCAGGAGAGTATTTTCTCCAAAGCCGACGCTTAGGCTGAAAGTTAGCTTGGAACAAGTGGGAGCGAGGCGGTTCTGTAGAAAAAGGGAAGGATTGTCTTGTAGCGCTTTCCTCTGATGAGGCTTTACAGGAGTAGCAATTGCCTGAGCAGCCTTATCAGCCCAGGGGGACTAATGCTATTAGCGTTTGTGTGATAAACGCAGCGCAGTGGAACCAATACAGCCAGCTTTGCCACGTTACTCTGGTAACATGTTGTGTAAATTGTATAATACAGAGCTCTGCGACAGCTCTGTTTAATAACACTTCAATCCTGTAGTGCAGACTTGTGAATAGGATTAGACCTATAAGCTAACAGGGGCAGAGGGACTAGGAGAGGCCTGTAGTGTCATTGGGATGTCATGTGTCAGGTTACAAGTCATCTAAGAGTAAAGCCTATAAAATCAAAAAACAATCTTAACATGTTATTTTATGGAATAATCCTGGGGTCGGCAATGCATGTCACTGCTGGAAAAATGGAGAGAACACTATAAGACTATAATTAAATTTTGTTGTTTCAGAAACGTTCAGAAACCAGGGTCCAAAAGTAACAATTCCCAAGTGGTTCCCAAATATGATTAAATATGAGTAAAATTTTTAATTAAACTAAATAAACATGCTTTAAAGAAAAAAAAAGATTGATTTACACAGTCCCATTAAATGAATTCCAGCATGAAGGGTCAGTAATTAAAAAAAAAAAAAAAAAAGATATTAATACTTTTATTCAGAAAGGACTAATTCAATTGAACAAAAGTGACTGTAAAGACACAATATTTACAATGTTACATTCTTTTGAACTTTTCTCTATTCATAAAATAATCCTTACAAAATCACTACAATTTCCAGAATAATATTAAGCAGCACAACTTTTAATGTTGATAATAGTCTTTTGAGCACCAAATCAGCATATTAGATTCATTTCTGGAGGATCATATGACACTGAAGACTATAGTAATGGCTGCTTAAAATTCATTTTTCCATCACAGAAATAATGTTTTAAAAAAAAATTTTTACTGACCCCAAACTTTTGAACAGTAGTGTATATTTAAAAAGTATCCCTTTATATCAAAAATGCAGGTCCCTGATGTAGATTATATCAGGCTTTTTTGTTGTAACTATTGGATTTTCCATTTTTCCCTGAGAGGAAGGAAAACTTGGACGCAAAATGGAGAAACATGTGGAGAAAAAAATGGAGAAACTTGCGGGAGCACATGAGCACCAAGGCTTAACTCGCCAATGCGTGTATGCTAACTGCTAGGCCAAAACTCTTGAGGGTTTTTGCTTCCAGGCAGACACTAAAGGTCATGTACCATGTTTACCTCTTAGTTTTTCCCTGGGTCTCCAGAGCGTTGCAAGGGTGGCTGCTCATTGTGTCCTCGAGAGATTTAAGTAATGTCCAACCTCGACGGAATTCATTGTAAGAACACTGTGAAATTCAATGAATCAAAATACAAAAGGCAATAAAAGCCGAATTATCTTGAACAAATGGAATTTAGCCGAGACTGGGCACTGGCGCACTGTAAAGCAAGGAATGTCATTCTGGCAGGTGCAAAAGGAGAAGAAATGAAGAGCAGGAGAAGAAGAGTATAAACAGCTCAGCCTGCCCCCTTACATTCCTGCCGCCTCCCCGCTTTCTACTTCAAACCCCGCTGGTTTAATCAGCTACAACTGTTATGCTTTCCCCACTATTCGGTTAAACTTATCCACTCCACAGAAAGATCCCCCACCACTCAGTTACCATAGCAATGTGACTGCAACAGCCCTTTGGATTCAAATTCTGCATCTGAGAGATAGGAGGTCATTGCCAAGGGCGAATTCATTTCACACTGAGCAACATCGAAAGCCGCCAGAGAGAACGGCATTCTATTCTTAAGATGACCTTGTTTGAGGCTATTCACTAATGTTTACAGAAGAAATCTATCAACATCATTTCAACTGTAAATAACTAAAAGAGTTTCTGGGGGCTGTGCTATTTCTTTTTAACACAAGACGGTCCCGATCTAAAAGCGTGATTTTAAAAATCTAATTCTGAATAGATGAAAACTGACCCACGCACCTCTGGTCATTACAGTTCCTTCTTTGCCTTGGGTGAAGACAACAATCCTCTGCCTTTTCTTGTTCACTTTAGGTAAGCTTTGGGCCTTCTTCGCAATCTCCTCAGTGTCTTCTGTCTGCATGAGAGAAAAAAATAAAGCATACTTGAGGGTAAGAAGCAAATATTAAGTTATTCTAGATCAGATTAGATTTAATTTAATTCTGCACCTTGTAAAACATGCTCCCGAGTCATCATCTTACCTACTGAGCAATTGCCAACTGCATCTCAGTCAGAATGGCTGTTGTGTTGAAATGCTAAATGTCATGTGTAATCACTCATGACTCACATATTCATTCCAATTAAATATTTAAATACTAACGATATACTTAAAAAATGACGCATGTATCGCTCAGTGGCTTTAAAGCAATCCACGGATGTATTCAATCTTCTGGCTTTTGGAACGTTTGCATTTGTAATACATTGTAGTCTTGCTGCAGTAGTCTGGGTTAGCGGTGTTCGGCTGTACACGATTACATTCATTTCCCACCACGGCACTGCCCCCACTATCTTTTTGATTTTTTTATAGGAATAAAAAACATTTAGGCTAGGCTAGTTCAGTTGGACAACAGATGCTACAATTATAAAAAAAGCACCTGCAGAGTCGCAGCAGAAGTCAGATTTCACTTATCATGTGACGAGAGTAAACAGAGATGACTGACAATGGCGGAGGATTTGGTGCGCAACAGATCCTCAGCAAATAATCTTGTCTTGTAAAATATGTCCCTATACACAGAATACACGTGATTCTATACCTGTCTGAAAATTTCCTCACCGTGATTTCCCTAATACATTGAAAATGTAATTTTCTTGAGAAAAAAGTCGTTCTAGCAGTTGTTTTAAATAATACGAGCGAGCCAATGCTTGAATAAACAAGTTGAAATGTAAATCTGATTGTCAACAAAAACAGAAGAAATACAAAATTGGTGTTCTAAAAATAAAGTCTAGAGAGAGAGCTACTGAGTAAATCCTTTGGGAATCGGACTACACTGGTCACACTGTATGTTCATGCTGTAGATTCTTTAGCGATGTTGGTAAACAGTAGCTCAGGAAACACTGTCAGAGTACTTTTGTACAGTATTCATCCGCATTTGATGGAAGAATGCATGAGCGAGAACTGTTAACGTGAACAAACATCATTCGGTCCGGGTATTTTAATTTTTTTAATGGAACCGTTTCTGAATAGGAACAGACTCTTTTAGAATACTGTAGTGGAACTAGTCAGTACTACTGCTACAATACTCCAAGCATATTTATGAAGATGTACAGAATTGTTTATGTTGTTTAGGACAGTAACAGAACATTTTTGCATTAGACTGGTAAAATATACCTATAGCGACCTGTTGTACAAGTTGAAAAACCTGCGCCTCCTGTTTTGACCTTTCTTGTATTGCACAGCTTACTTGTTTGTCCAGTACAGTCTGCTGTTTAAGTGGACTCCAAGCAACCTGTAGGACTACACCACCTCCACGCTCTCTCCCTGGAGCCTCGCAAACTTCTGCCTGCTGGTAAAATAGTCTATGATTTAGGAGATTGTGGAGGCGTTCACCGGTATTGCACTGAGCTTGTTACCAAGCCGGAGAGGCATGTTGAGGGCACTGGAGAAGTCAAAGAACAAGATCCCAATAGTAGTGTGAGCATTGACCATGTGGGAGTGGATTCTGTAAAGCATGCAGATTAGAATGCTGTCCACACCTACAATGCTCCAAAAGTATTTGGACACTTTTGGAAACCATGAATTTTGTTACATTAAATAACAAAATTTGAATCCAAGTGGCAATTATGCTATAACTTCTCTCAAACTAACTTTTCGTAGTCAATTTAATATTAACTAATCTTAAGGTGATTTTTCAAGGGTGGCACAGTTCACCAGGGTATGTAACCACAGTTTTAGCTATCTATGAACATGTTCCACTATTATTTGATAAACAAAAAGTGGCCAAATACTTTGTCGTCTTAGTTTTCATAACTCTGCATTTTTTTCTATTGTTTTAAACTATTATATTTCTTAAAACTAATAATTTTTGAATGGCTTTCTTGGAAATTGTGCTTATTTTATTAAAAAATATTTTTTATTCAAATAAATGCCACCTGGTTTGATATGTTGTTAAAAAAAATGCAAAGACAGACAGACAGACAGACAGATAGATAGATAGATAGATAGATAGATAGATAGATACACACACATTATATTGTACACATATACACATATATAATGTACTTTTTAATTGGAATATACATAAGGATATTATTTTTAAATATTAATTATATATATATATATATATATATATATATATATATATATATATATATATATATATATATATATATATATATATATATATATATATATAATTAATAATATAAACACAAACACATATGTATGTCAATTAAAAATTTAATTATATAAGGATATTATTTTTAAATATTAATTATAAATGATATATAAATATTACACACATACTACTACATAAAACTAATCTATAATGGCATACAAACCTAAGAATAGTGTTAGAGCTAAGATAAGTTCTCAGATAGTCATGTATGCATGTGCTTGACGTTTGGGGAATTGGGTGAGATCATCTGCATTTCCTAGTCCTCACACCTCCCAGCTGGCACTGGACAGAAGGCACTGGTCTGGGGTGGGGGAAGTGTGTGGAATGGGTGGTGCCGATGCTGGGGGGGGTTGTTCTAATGGGTTGAGTGCTGGTGGTTCGATACCATACCCCCACCCAGAGTCACACAAAGCCCCAGTAAGAGGGTCTGAGGCAGTGCAACCCTGCCAAAGCTTTGAGTCTGTCACATGTCCACTCATCCCCCTGCCAAAACCAGGCTAGAGAGGCTGCTTGGCCACGGCAGCCACCAGCCCTTGACAGTTTTGTTAATGGCGAGGTAGTGTGGTGTCCCAGGCAGGCCCAGCTGCCTCATCACCTCTGCTTCATTCCACACTCAACTAAAAGGGTCTGCTTTCCTGCAGTCTGGCCAATCAGCAGAGCGCAGAATGGATTCAATCAGCTTACAGCAGCACTCGCTGTACAAGATATTGACTTCAGTGTGGGTTTACATTGCCAGACAGTTGTTTTCACATGCATTTGAATTGCAAGCAAAATTGCCTCAGTGATTACGTTTTTCAATAACGGAACAGTAAAAGTCCAAAATTACTGTCAAGCATCAAAGTTAAATGACCAGCATTTTAACTGAAAACAATAAATAGTATACAGCATACTTTGGGGAATACAGCATACTCTGGGGAAGGCTAACAAAGTGTTCCGATCTGAACTGACAACAGAATGCAAAACTAACTAGATAATTACGACTTCTGTGAAAAATTTCACCACAGACAGTACAGTCCTGAGGCTAGACCCAGAAAGCAGGCGGGTATGAATTTGGTGGCTTGTTTTAAGCAGAGCCCAGGGCTCTATAAAAACCTTACTGTTTTACAGTATCAGCTGACTGCGCACTGTAAATCTGTCAGGGGCTGCGGGTCTATAGGTATCCTGTGACAAGAAGTGGCTGCCTACAAGCCTGCCATTATCCCGTCATTATAACTATCAAACACATGATAGCCATGAGAGAGTGAAGCTACACTTGCTCGTGAACACTTAATCGCTGGGAGACCCAGAGGGTGGGTGGGACTGTACAGGCACCTATAGAGTCATATATTCATATGGAGCTCCATTCAGCTGCACAGATTAGATGTCTGACATGCTCGAATAGCATTACTCATTCATAATTTACTCTCTTTTCTTGGCATTGAACAATGCAAAATCACAAATGCAAACTGTGTCAAACCAGCTTTTCTGTACTTCTTGAAGAGCAAGGAGGTGTTTCATTTCAGACATAGGGGAGTCTGCACGCATAGAAACTTGCAAGGCGCTTGTAAAATGCGAGAAGTCTGTTATATGTATTCAGGATACAGCGATTGCCCATTGAAAAACAGATGTTTAGCTGGAATCCTTGGACCCTGAGCTCTGAATAAAAGCCCCCAGCAGCCGCTGCCTACTCGTTTTCTTTCTACATATATATCTTGGCTCTGCAACATCTGCGATCACAGTTTGTCTTTAACCCTGCTTGGCATTTCAATTATGATTACAGTGTATGCCTGTGACTTATTAGAATGCAAGTCTTCATTAGCAGAAGTAGAACACCTCTGCAGCTTCATTAGATTAATCATTCACTTCTAAAGAGTCATTTAATTTTTAGAGGCATGATTTTGGAGGGAGAGGAGGGGCGAGTCGGATACTGAAGAGTTCGGAGAGAAAAAGTGAGTGAGGAATTGGGGGGGTGTGGGGTATAAATTAGCCTTCCCGCCTCACTCTCAGGCACTTATCTCTGCATAGCTATCTGCTGGTGTGAATACATATATGCCTGAGGGACCGAGAGGGACCAAACGCCTGTTCGCTTTGATCTGAATATCAACTGTCAGAGCTATTCTCATAATTAACCCATCAAGACGCATCACAACTGGATCCTTCAGTCCAGACAGAGAAAGGCAAGAGCCCTTGTGGGAATAAAGAGGCTTTCTGTGCGCATCTCTCCTGCAGACAGGTGCTGCGGTTGGGGGCAGAGGGCTGCAGAGACTGTTAGGAGCAGCTGCCATGGGATGTGCGCTCCCATGTTGCCGTTTCCCCCACTGGTGCTAACTTGCTCCAGCTAAATTGCGTAGGGGGCTTTTAATCACTTCCCCAAACACAGCCTCTAATCACCACTAAAAGGTTGATCGTTCCCAAGGAGGAGAGAAGGGAGAGGCGTTGTGGGAGTCTACAGAGGTGCTAATGAAGAGGTTAATACTGTGATACTGGATTCCAGGGCTTGTTGAAGGCAATTTGTCACTGAGACCGAATGTAAAAAGTGAGACAAGTTGAGGAGTGTTGGCCGGCTTTGTCAACACTATGTTTCTTTATTGTTTTGAAGGGATAGTTCACTCAAAAATGATAATTCTGCCATAATCACCTTCATATTATTTCAAACCTATATGACCAAAATGTGGCTTAAAAGTAGCTTGCTGCTCAAGGTCCTTTGTTACATTTAAATATATATATATATATAAAATATTATATATAGAATTTACATAGAATTACAATTTTTGGTAAGAAGATGCGTGTATGAACTACAATTAAACAAATTTACCAAATAAATACCTACGTCCATTAAAAAAGTTACATGACTTCAACAAGACTTCATGACTTCTACAACCTCAACAAGTTATATGATTGAATAATTTACACACAAAAAAAGTTGCAGTGGATCGCAAACAAGCATGATGCTAGCAGTTTGTATGCATTTTGAAGAGTTTTTAAGTAATTAATTAAAATGTGTCAGCGTTGCAGTGGCTACAACTTTCATTTTTATTTTGCCAAGTGATGATTCTGTTCTCCTGAACAAATTGGATGGACATGCTGCTTTTCAAATGTGTTTGCAATATTCCGATGACTTCCTTCTGTTTAAAGACTAAACAGAACTTTCATTGTACAGATAGAAACAGTCAGAATGTGCCCTTCAATGTAAAAAGACCAGACTACACAGTCCCTTGCTGTGGTCTCAGACACATTAGCATATTCATGCCATTGACTACTTGCTACTCAATAAATGAATTTGATCAGAGGGGTGTGTAATGAAGGTTTTAAGCGTAAGAAACATAATAAGCACAAGCTTAATTAAGCTTAACCATAATATCTCTCTATTCAATAGAAGCAATCAGTTCATGAAAGCCATAATGTAGCTGTCAGTGATTATCATAAGAGATGTTCTTTTTTAATAATGATGAAAGCAGGCGGGAAAAAAACCCCCTGCCTTATTAGGGTGTCCAATTCTGTGTCCATATTAAAGCTAATAAAACAGCTTCGTCATTGTAATCTGTAGGAGGAACAGCAGCCAATAGAACATCAATTACCCTGCGGCAGATTCAACATCTAAGGGTATTTAAGTAAAACAGATGAGGATCGGATCACACTGTGAGCCAGATCTAATGCTGGCTCAATACAGAGAGAAAATAACACACTCTTATCTACCTTCTTGAGATGTAAATTGATTTATTAACAAGGCATCTCTTTGAAGCAAAGGAAATGGATTGATGCTAAGCAGACGTGTTTGATTTTCACTTTCATAAAGCGTGTAGATTTTCACAAGATGTAGAGCTGTATTGTAAAAACACTTTTCTTTCACACTTCTGAATGTTGCCACATTGTTTAAGACGTGAGAAAAATATTATCTTTACAAAGGTACAGCATGTCTAGCAGCGTCTGCTCTGGAGTTCTTCAGATAATCGCAGAGCTTATTGGAAGTTTGTATTGCTTCCTGGGAAGGCAACAAGATTCAGAATGCCTACAACCACAATAACGCATATCAATAGCTGGGTCTCTATACACGCAAATTTGAGGATATTCTGGGTGGAAATATTAAATTAATAAAATAAAATAAAACTGCAAAATCCTTAAAAATGTATACACTTGCTTGACATGGATACCTTTGTTAAATTATGTTATATTGTAGTGGTCGGCAACCTATGGCAATGTTGGCACACAGAGGCATGTGACTATAGCTAAAGAGGTGCATGTATTTAATTTCAAATATAGTCCCTCAAACTTGCATACAGACATAGATTTTGAGGTAATCAATCCTCATAGGTCACACAGCCTGTTTTAAGTTAGGAGCTATAAAATGCTAGCCTGGTCCTACCAGACTCACGTACATTTCATTTGTACAGAGAGTCTTGCCACTATCCATTGACAAGCATTAACATCCTTGAAGGCGGGTACTCTGTTGAAGTTTAAAACTATTGGATCAGCCATAACCAATCGCTAACGTTTGGTCATGACGCATGTCATCTCAAACTAGCGCACAACATCAACGGCATCGTTCTCAGCCACTCCCTCTGTTCGCTGATTGGACCAGTTAAAATTTGACCGGAGAAAACCAGAGAATATACCGCAATCCCAGACGGAGTACTGAAGGAAAATAAAAATTGAGCAGAAGTACGTGGGAGGGTGGAGCCAGGCTAATAAAATGCTATTAAAGTGTGAGATTTTAACCTGCGCTAGCATGCAGATTCGACAAATCATCGCGTGACAGAAGGTGCACACTTCTGTGAGTATCTCTCCGCTTGCCATAGGTTATAGGTTGTCGCCCGTTATATCAAATTATATTAAAATATTAGATAGGATGATATGCGTGCAAACTACAATGAAAACATTTACTGAAATTGCGTGTAATAATTTTATTTATTAATTGTATATATGTATACATACATATATATTATATATATATATATATATATATATATATATATATATATATACACATATACATATATACATATATACACACACACACACACACACACACACACACACACACACACACACACACACACACACACACACACACACACACACACACACACACACACACACACACACACACACACACACACACACACACACACACACACACACATATAATCCAAAATAAAAGTTTGTGTTTACATAATATATTTGTGTGTACTCTGTATAATTATTATGTTTATATAAATATTCATGTATATATTGAATAAATATTTGCATGTATATACTGTATACATTTATATAATTTATATTATAAATAAATATTTTAGATATAAATATAATAAATTTTTCTTAAATATATACATGCTTGTGTGTGTTTTTATATATAAATAATAATTGTACACATATATTATGTAAACACAAACTTTTATTTTGGATGTGATTAATCGTGATTAATCTTTTGACAGCCCTAATATACACACACACACACACACACACACACACACACACACACACACACACACACACACACACACACACACACACACACACACACACACACACACACACACACACACACACACATATATATACACACATATATACATACATACATACATATATATATATATATATATATTATATACACACACACACATATATATATATATATATACACATATATACATACAATGAGGAAAACAAATATTTGAACCTGCTATAATCTGCTAACCTACACCCTGCTATTTTGCAAGTTCTCCCACTTAGAAATCATGGAGGGGTCTGAAATTGTCATCGTAGGTGCATGTCCACTGTGAGAGACATAATCTAAAAAAAAAAAAAAAAATCCAGAAATCACAATAAATGATTTTTTAACTATTTATTTGTATGATACAGCTGCAAATAAGTATTTGAACACCTGTCTATCAGCTAGAATTCTGACCCTCAAAGACCTGTTAGTCTGCCTTTAAAATGTCAACCTCCACTCCATTTATTATCCTAAATTAGATGCACCTGTTTGAGGTTATTAGCTGCATAAAGACACCTGTCCACCCCATACAATCAGTAAGAATCCAACTACTAACATGGCCAAGACCAAAGAGCTGTCCAAAGACACAAGAGACAAAATTGTACACCGCCACAAGGCTGGAAAGGGCTACGGGGAAATTGCCAAGCAGCTTGGTGAAAAAAGGTCCACTGTTGGAGCAATCATTAGAAAATGGAAGAAGCTAAACATGACTGTCAATCTCCCTCGGACTGGGGCTCCATGCAAGATCTCACCTCGTGGGGTCTCAATGATCCTAAGAAAGGTGAGAAATCAGCCCAGAACTACACGGGAGGAGCTGGTCAATGACCTGAAAAGAGCTGGGACAACCGTTTTCAAGGTTACTGTTGGTAATACACGAAGACGTCATGGTTTGAAATCATGCATGGCACGGAAGGTTCCCCTGCTTAAACCAGCACATGTCAAGGCCCGTCTTAAGTTTGCCAATGACCATTTGGATGATCCAGAGGAGTCATGGGAGAAAGTCATGTGGTCAGATGACTTTTTGGTCATAATTCCACTAAACGTGTTTGGAGGAAGAAGAATGATGAGTACCATCCCAAGAACACCATCCCTACTGTGAAGCATGGGGGTGGTAGCATCATGCTTTGGGGGTGTTTTTCTGCACATGGGACAGGGCGACTGCACTGTATTAAGGAGAGGATGACCGGGGCCATGTATTGCAAGATTTTGGGGAACAACCTCCTTCCCTCAGTTAGAGTATTGAAGATGGGTCGAGGCTGGGTCTTCCAACATGACAATGACCCGAAGCACACAGCCAGGATAACCAAGGAGTGGCTCTTTAAGAAGCATATCAAGGTTCTGGCGTGGCCTAGCCAGTCTCCAGACCTAAACCCAATATAGAATCTTTGGAGGGAGCTCAAACTCCGTGTTTCTCAGCGACAGGCCAGAAACCAGACTGATCTAGAGAAGATCTGTGTGGAGTGGGCCAAAATCCCTCCTGCAGTGTGTGCAAACCTGGTGAAAAACTACAGGAAACGTTTGACCTCTGTAATTGCAAACAAAGGCTACTGTACCAAATATTAACATTGATTTTCTCAGGTGTTCAAATACTTATTTGCAGCTGTATCATACAAATAAAAATCATACATTGTGATTTCTGGATTTTTTTTATTTTTATTATGTCTCTCACAGTGGACATGCACCTACGATGACAATTTCAGACCCCTCCATGATTTCTAAGTGGGAGAACTTGCAAAATAGCAGGGTGTTCAAATACTTATTTTCCTCACTGTATATACACACACACACGGCAGTCGTCATGTGTGTATGTATTATTATATATATACACATACATACATATATACACACACACACATACATTTTATGAATACATCTTAAATAAAACAATTATATAAAATTTTATTAATGCCATGGAACAGAATAATTTACTTAGAAAAATATGTTTCTGCTGACAGCCAGCAAACAAAGCGCTTAGTCTGCATTTAGTTGCGTTTTACAATAAATTATTAATAAAATAAAAAGGGACACAGTGGCTTCAACTTTCATTTCTATTTTGCGCCAATTCTTTCGGAAGTGAGGATTTTGTTCAACACATCGAAATGCTGCTTTGAGTGTGGTATGAAGTTTATTGCTGATTAACGAAGGGGGAGCATGTCTCTGATGTTGCCAACCACAAAAACTAAGAATCAGTCTGCAGTCGAGCAGATGTGGAAAGTCAGCTGATGTGCGTAGGCGTGTATGAATAATACTGAAAAACGCCACCAACAAAAAACAATCGATGACGCGCTTCTTGGCACGTTTTGGGCCTGAAACGTCTCGATTTCTCTCCCTCCTGTCACTAAATGCTTACACTTCAACTGCCATACTCTGTTGAGATGTTTATTTCTGAAGCAAAATCAGGGTAAAGACTCATATGTCAAAGATTCCCTTTTCTCTGAGCCCTAAATCAACATGACGTGTGTGAAATCAGTGAAGAGGTACTCACAGTGTGTGACAGTGCTTGCCATTTATATATTTACTCTGTGCGATGCAAGCTCTCGCCCCCTCCTCTATCTCCCTGGCTCACAAACTGCTCCTCCTCTCTCTCGCCCATGCACACTATCTATCTCTCCCCCCCCCCCCCCTCTTGTCTCTCTCTCTCTCTCTCTCTCTCTCTCTCTCTCTCTCTCTCTCTCTCTCTCTCTCTCTCTCTCTCTCTCTCTCTCACCAACTTACTCTGCTGCCAGAATCTGCTTTGCATTCCAGTCACGTCGATCGCACCTTGAGTGATCCTGGAAGACAATTATTCATACTGAGACGAAACACATTCAGGCGGATAGCACTGCATTTGAAAAAAGATAAGCCACTTCAATTATTTAAGCATGCTGTTCCTAAACTCACATTTACTTTGCTTATGAATTCACATTTACGTGAATGTGAACCCCCCCCTCCCACTACTATTACATTTGCATTTCCCTGCTATTCAGAGAGATAACTCGTATTGTTTTGACGTGTTATGTGCAAACAAGGCCAATCAGTGTTTCCACATTCTGAGACTAGAGGGGAAGGTGATCCAGTATTTATGAGCGGATGCAGCGTGGTATAATTGAGCGTAATGCCGCGCTGGATCCTCACACGGTCTAATGAAGCTAACAAGGTGTGTTCCTCGACAAAGGCACCTGCCAGCCCTGCCCAGTACACAGACAGAATTGAAAGCAGCCCCTGAGGATTTCTTTCTCTCCTCCCAAGAGCATTCTCAAAATTCAATAAATAACATCTGTAGGCGATGTTGGGTGCAGACCTGGGAGGAATGCGTCATAACAGAAAAGGAGGGGGACGAGAGAGAGAGAAAGAGAAGAGAATGTGTGAGAGTAGGGGAGAAAATGTGTTTGTGTGAGTGTGTGTGTGAGAAAGAGAGAGAGTGTGTGAGCCGGAGTGCTGGCTGAACAAAGAAACCATGACGACTGCCAGGTTGCTATGGCGACCACTGCAAGGGGGCCAAGAGAGTATAATAGCACATCAATCACTGTCCGAAAAAGAACTTCATTATCAGCTGAAAAATAATCCTTTAGGATCTGTTTAATGTGTGATCGTCCATCCACTCACCTCAAAGCCTTGTTCTTGCGCAAACGCGGCGGCCTCCTGCAAAACAAAGCACACATGCAGCCTTAATAATGTGAGTTTAGTGTAGCAATGATATTATTTCTTTTAGGGCACATTTCAAAGCTCTGCATTAGACTATGTAGAACAGGATATACACTACATCAACTTCAGTTCCTCTTCTTTTGTGTCCTAATAATTTATCAAATTTCCAACTTATAAAATGAATGAAGAAAAACATTGATATACATCAATGTACTGCAACTTCTTTCCCACAATATTGTACTAATATTAATCAGAATATTTATGCAATATCTACAGTTCAAGGTCTACAGTTTTATTAACGAAGAAGCCATGCACCTCAGAGACTGGTGTTTTTAAGCTGCTTTTATTAGGTGAGACTGAAGCTGAACCCACAGATTTCACACACAACCACGTGGGGTCGCTTTTATAATATTCTGTCGCAATGTGTCCGATGTATGTGTATCCTATTGTGAGGTAGTTGGCGATACCCAGCTTTAAGGTTCGTCCACACCAAGAACGACAACTATATTAGCATCCTCACCAACCGACGATAACATTGTAAAAGTTTAAGTTATTTCATTCACCGCTTTAAATGCTCTTTAAAGTCAGATGCATTATAATTGGCTTCATCAATCATGAGCTATAAAGAATCATTCTGAAAGTGACTTTCCTATTCTCATAGAATTACCATGAATATTAAACATTTATAATCATCATCCTTGGTGTGAACAAGCTTTTGCTCTGGATTGTGGGTAAATTCGCAATGATGCTACTAGTTAAAAATACTGTTACATAAAATACCCCAACATGACCTGATACTCAAGCTCAAGCAAGAAGTATCTTCAAACTCGCACAAGTGAATAAAACAGCTTTATTTCAGATAATAAAAGGGCTCTGAGAGGGTTAAAAGATTCCAATTATGTGTGCTGGGCTTTGCCCTTTGCTCGACTGAGCGGCTCTAGGGACCAGTTGTGACAACCTCAGCCTTTAGAGGGGAAGAGGGGAAGAGGGGGTGCAAAGTACCAGTGCTTCATGGATGTAAGGGGCCGAGACCACCTGCAATCTGCCTGTCTGTCACAG
The DNA here is from genome assembly GCA_023566225.1 of Romanogobio albipinnatus. Classification (NCBI taxonomy): domain Eukaryota; kingdom Metazoa; phylum Chordata; class Actinopteri; order Cypriniformes; family Gobionidae; genus Romanogobio; species Romanogobio albipinnatus. The sequence continues at coordinate 21,106,476 of CM042258.1, forward strand.
GCACTGCATAACAGACCCAAGACATGTACATTCATCTAAAATAGACCATCTGACATCACTCAAAACCTGGAGCTGTTTCAGCTGTTTGTATTCGGTTCCAGTCAGAAGATTTTCCCTTTTCCGGGACATAGAGCAGCTACACCCATGTTTGTGTTCACTGCACGGAGGTCAAACGCTCCAAGGTTAATCTTTGCGCCATAAAGTTGGGAAAAACTCCAATCCCCATGGAGATAACCCACCACTAGGTTTCATGACACCAATTACAGCTCAACGATCTGATAATGCAGCCATCCAGCAGCCAAGGTGAGCCACTCTTTTATTAAGAGTGATTAAGCAGCATTATTTCAAGATTAGCACCAGGAATTCGAATTAATGCAACCCCACTGGAAAACTGTAATAGACCCTCTTCACTAAGACTATGGAAATACAGGACTTATAAGAAATCTACACTTTGAAAGTCACTCAATTAGCACAAAAGACTAACCAGAACCAGAACCAAGGATTTGTGTGCCATAATTGGGAAGAGGAGAGAGGCACATGTGAAATGACATGAGCCAATCTCATCATATTCTGTAAGGAGATTAAAAATGTTAAAGCTGCGATCACACAAGATTCCATTGACTTCCGATTATACTTAAGCGAATACACATTTTGCATTATTATTTGGAAAACATTTGGAATATGCAAATGTATTATTCGTTATTTATTATTTACTAAAAACAAAAGCCCTAGAGCATAAATCAATAAAATCATATGTTTTTGGCAGCGTTCAAAAGACATTTCACATGTTAAGTGAAAATGGCTTGCTACAGCCAAATCATTTTCAGGAAAAAAGCACCTTTTTTAAAGGTGAATTTCTGCACCACTAGAAGGACCAGACACAACTACCAAAATAATGTCAGTTTCCAAGCAGATTTCCCCATCTGCTTTGGTTAGTCAGACATGCAGTCCTGCTCCCAAACTCAGCATAGAGCGCAACAGTCGGGTTCCGCAAATAAAAGTCCCATTCATTTTCTCCATAGGGGAATTGATTTTTAATGACAACTAATAAACCTTTAAAGACAGATCTACTTTTGTGCTCAGAGGTTGTTAATTGATGGTGTATGCTTTTACATAAACCATCAGCACACATTTACTCAACTTATTTTTAAACAATTGTGTTTAACAGCAGAATTTATAGTGAAAAAACTACATTATCAATGATTCTGCAGAAATCTCCACCAATGATTCATGGGATTTTAGTTCTTTCCCCTCAGTAAAGCCGTTAAGTACACAGTCTTGTACCTTTGTCATTTTGTCCGATTTTCAAATATGTCATAGCTGGTTGGTTGGTTGGTTTGGTTCATGGTTTATAACACTTTAACAAAGACTTTTAAAAAATCCCTATGGTAAAAATACTTCTGGAACCAAAGCCGCTGAAAATGTGGGCATGCAATGCTGCACTCCACTGGCTGAGCCAGAAGTTATCATGTCAGGCAACAAACAAACGCGCTAAAACGTTCTGAAGGCACCACAGAGCCACAGTGTTTATGCTATTGTGACCAAACCTATGAATTGTTAACTTGTTGTGTCTACACTTTAAACTGTGAAAGTACGGTGTATCCTTGATATGTTTAAACTTCTGTAAAAAGACCCCTTACACTCAGCAGTCATAAAAAAAGATCATGATAGAAGACGGACAGAGAAGAATAAAGGTGGCATATTGGAGGTGAGGAGTGTCAGGGTGAGTGCACACTGACATCTGGTCTGGGTTAGAAATGTGGCCCTGACAGACCAGGCCCAGGGAGCTTGTGAGGGCTAACCTCACTGGTTATTTACTTTCATCTTCATCCTGTGCAGTTATCCATGTTGTGATGAAGCTCAAAGCAGAAACTGAAGAGAGTTTTTCTCTTTGTGAACCGGGCCAGGGGGTTAGCCATACCAGCTGCAAGTGGAAGGGGTCTAAAGGAGACAGTTCAACAAAATGTACAGCCTGAAGGACGGGCCAGCTATGAAATCATCAGCTAGCTGAAGGACGGAAGAAAAATAATAATAGCGGCAGCAACACCACACACACACGCACACACAAAAAGAGAACTAACTTGACCACACGGTCATAAGATGTTATTTTTCCCCACATTGTTGTTTTGCACTGGTGACATAAACACTGGTGAACCAGTGGCGGCCCAGACAGAAAGAAAAACAAAGACGCAACTGTTGGTTACTGATGAGGCCAATCAAATGTCCCAAGTATTCCTGCATGAGTCAGGGCTGTAAGGCCACGGGCTGAGACTGTACCAGGGGCAGTGCTGTCTGAGGGGGCTGGCAGATGGTTATTGATACAGTAATCTGGGCAGGGGAAGAGGACGATTAGAGAGAAGAAAGCCAGCACCGCTGAGGTGTTAAAGGTACTCCCCTGAGAATGCAGCAGGCCAACTGGAGTGTGACACGCAACTGACAACAAACCAATAGAGAGAGACAGACAGAGAGGTGGACGGGACGGTGAAAGAGAGACGCTGAGAGAGTGACAAACAAGCTACAGAAGACAGGCCCTTTCGGTGGAAATTTATCTAAAGCCACTAATCCTATACTTACCACCACCAGATGCAATTACTGCTAAAGAGCTGGGAGTAAGCGAAGCCTGTCCTAGACACCACTTTCATTACTGATGACATGTCGCCCAGATATAGCCGCAAACAAAGCTTAAAATTACATCAGGAAATGACTTATAGGCAGCAAACGACACAGTTGTAGATCAGTATGCTGCTAACTCAAAGGTCACCCACTGAAAGTATAAAAGGAGCGATACATGAAGTTACTGAGAAACCAACCCCCCCCCCCCCACCGCTGTGACCTTGAGCAAGACACTTAAGAACTCCATGAAATGGTTTGAAGAACTCAATTTTCTTTCCTGTGTCGATACGTTTCCTACTGAATTGGGAAGTCAGTAAATAACTAACTTAAGTAATCATATATACACATACATCACAAATAATAAATTACAAAAAGAAATACTGACTTGACCAAGCATACAGAAACAAAATCCTATTATTGAGTACAGCACACTGTATCACTGTCACACTTGGGTTTATGATGCTTCATTTTAGATACCACAGAGATCTGAGAGGTTGAGAAATGCTACGGGCATGTTCTGTAATTTGCGCTTGAGATGTGTTCTGGTATCCTGGACGCGAGCGTGTGTTGAGGCTGTTTAGAGCGTGCGGGATGATGGATGTTGATGTGGTTGCAGATGGCGGGTGTCCAGGTGGACTGCAGACTGCAGAGGCAGTGTGTGTGTGTGCGGTGGGGGTGTTGGATCGGGCCTGCTTTTCCTGTGGCTTACCTCCGCTAACAATCCAGAGGGTACATCATAAAAAAAATGAATAAATAAAAACGAAATTATTTATTAAAAAATAAAACACACTGCAGCCATGATAACAAGATCACCAAAACATACCATCTGGCCCATACAGTGCCCTCATCCAAAAAAAAAGTATTTGGATATTTAAACCACAATAAAAAAAATCTTAAACTTTACTATATAACAAAATATCAAACCAAACGTCAATTATTTGGAAAAATAAATAAATAAAATAATAGCTTTTTCTTTGATATTCTATGTAATGCAATAACATTAAGACATTTGTAAGGGTCCAAATATGATCTGGGGCCCACTGTAGTGTGTATAGGTAGAAATGAGAGTGTTAAAAAATGTTTTTACATGCTGTCATTTTAGGACGATAATTTAACTTTCTTCTTTCTGGCAAAGTGAGTGGATACCTTAAAAAGGTGTCTCCTGCACTTGATCTGTTTTCCGCCTTTTGATTCAGCTTGCAAGCTGAGAAAGATCTGCCTGAGCTCTCTGCTGAGCACTTCAAACATGTCTTTGTTAAACAATGCATGAGAAGCAATCACTAGCTGTAATGATATCATTACCAGAATCATGAGTGCTGACTGCTGTCTCTCCTGGCCTGTACACATGGTCTGTCAAAGAGGTGGAGAAACGACAACAAAAAAACAAAAACATCCCTGCCCTGGGCACATGACATCTCCCTCAATGACAGCCTTATTAGCGCAATCCAAGTACGTTCCGATCACTTTCAAAGACTGCCATTGTCCGTGCTTCATTGCAGGAATGCAAGTCAGCATGCAAACAAGGTTGTGGGACTCTGACAGTAGCTCAAGCTCTTGCATGATTAATACAGGCCAACAGTAAATATAGAGACCGTACACACACACACACTGGTCTGACACACAAATACAGATGAAGAATGACATGCTGCTTCAGATGAGTCAACGGGGCTTGTTGATGTAGTCATCCTCGGGGGAACATCCACAAACAAAACCTACCGGAGGAGCTAAAATGCCTCAGAAACAACATTTTGAGCTAAATTCTGACAAGTTACATCATAAACCTAATACTAAGTTATTGAAAAGCATTAAAGGGTTAGTTCACCCAAAATTGAAAATAAAGTCAGTAATTACTCACCCTCATGTTGTTCCAACCATGTAAGACCTTTGTTCATCTTCGGAACATAATTTAGTATATTTTTGATGAAATCTGAGAGCTGTCTCACTCCTCCATAGGCTTTCAGAGGGAATGAAACTTGATGGCCCAGAATAGTAAGTAAAAACGTCATTTAAGGAGTCCAAATGACTACAGTGGCTCTGTATTAAGTCTATCATGTGACGAAAATACTTTTTGAGCGGAAAAACCACAAAAATAACGACTTTATGCCACGACGCATGCGCGAGAACTGAGATTAGTAGTAGTAGAAGAAGAACGCCGTAATCTCAGGCTCAAATTGAACAACAATAATAGTGGGATAAAGTCGTTATTTTTGTTGTTTTTCCGCTCAAAAAGTATTTTCTGAGATTACGGCGTTCTTCTTCTACTACTACTAATCTCAGTTCTCGCACATGCGTCGTGGCACTCCCGCAAACTCTCGTCAGAGGCTCAAATTGAACAACAATAATAGTGGGATAAAGTCGTTATTTTTGTTGTTTTTCCGCTCAAAAAGTATTTTCGTCGCATGATAGACTTAATACAGAGCCACTGTAGTCATTTGGACTCCTTAAATGACGTTTTTACTTACTATTCTGGGCCATCAAGTTTCATTCCCTCTGAAAGCCTATGGAGGAGTGAGACAGCTCTCAGATTTCATCAAAAATATACTAAATTATGTTCCGAAGATGAACGAAGGTCTTACATGGTTGGAACAACATGAGGGTGAGTAATTACTGACTTTATTTTCAATTTTGGGTGAACTAACCTTTTAAGGAATTTCCATTTCTTATGCTGAGACTCTTGACAATGTACACTTTTTTGGTCACGCTTTACTTCTACAAGCTTTCAAAAGTAGTAAAAACTTGCATTAACAAAAGACAAATTTATTTTGAGATTATTGACATTAGCTGATTAATAGATGTTAATATATTTAAAATCTACCAAAATACTTTTCAAAGGATAATAAACATTTTCGGTGAAAAAAAAGTGATTTATTATTATCATGTACCATTGGCAACCTTGCTCTTTTTTATTTATTTTTATTTACTTTAGTTTTTAAAAACAGTAAGCCATGAGTGGTCATAAATTCCAGTGATTTTACCATGGTTAAGCTGGTAACAAAGCACACTTAGATATTTTTAATGCATTTAATATTTCTAAATTATTATTTCTAATAATTATTATGCCATTTAAGTACAGTGAACTCATTGTCATGTTCAAGAAACCAATTTGAAATGATTAGAGTTTTGTGACATGGTGCATTATCCTGCTGGAAGTAGTCATCAGAGGATGGGTACATGGTGGTCATAAAGAGATGGACATGGTCAGAAACAATGCTCAGGTAGGCCGTGGCATTTAAACAATGCCCAATTGGCACTAAGGGGCCTAAAGGATGCCAAGAAAACATCCCCCACACCATTACACCACCACCAGCAGCCTGCACAGTGGTAACAAGGCATGATGGATCCATGTTCTCAGTATGTTTACGCCAAATTCTGACTCATGTCTCAACAGAAATCGAGACTCATCAGACCAGGCAACATTTTTCCAGTCTTCAACTGTCCAATTTTGGTGAGCTCATGCAAATTGTAGCCTCTTTCTCCTATTTATAGTGGAGATGAGTGGTACCCGGTGGGGTCTTCTGCTGTTGTAGCCCATCCGCCTCAAGGTTGTGCATGCTGTGGCTTCACAAATGCTTTGCTGCATACCTCGGTTGTAACAAGTGGCTATTTCAGTCAAAGTTGCTCTTCTATCAGCTTGAATCAGTCGGCCCATTCTCCTCTGACCTCTAGCATCAACAAGGCATTTTCGCCCAAAGGACTGCCGCATACTGGATGTTTTTCCCTTTTCACACCATTCTTTGTAAACCCTAGAAATGGTTGTGCGTGAAAATCCCAGTAACTGAGCAGATTGTGAAATACTCAGACCGGCCCGTCTGGCACCAACAACCATGCCACGCTCAAAATTGCTTAAATCACCTTTCTTTCCCATTCTGACATTCAGTTTGGAGTTCAGGAGATTGTCTTGACCAGGACCACACCCCTAAATGCATTGCAGCAACTGCCATGTGATTGGTTGATTAGATAATTGCATTAATGAGAAAATTAACAGGTGTTCCTAATAATCCTTTAGGTGAGTGTACATGCACAGATGTGTGTGTGTGTGTGTGTGTGTGTATGTGCGCGTGTATGTGTGTGTGTGTGTGAGAGAGTGTCACTGTGTGTGGCAGAAATGACCGTGAAGCCCTTCTGTTAACCAAAATGACTGATGTGTGGGGCGTCAGAGTGGGCTGGTGTTAAACTTTCCCAAATCATCCTGGCAACAACCAGCTGACACTCTACACTCAACTCCACAGTGACAGAAATACACTGAGCTCGGTGGCAGCTATTGATCGGCCCTCAACACAATACAGTCTCTTCCATCCATCATCACTCTGCGTCTCTAAAGAGAGTCAGGCGCCTCTGCCGCTATTAAAAGGCAGTGCCAGCCCGGGTTCACTCTCACCCTCAAATCTGTGTTATGGAACTCCCCATCAAGCTGAAAATGGCCTCTGTGGCTCAATGTGAGGGATATTCTGAGGAAAGCCTCCTGAGTCGTCCGATTATAGTTGTTAGCTGAACTTCCCTATTGTGACCCAATCTAATCCAGCAGTGACACATACAAGCCCACAACTATCATCCCTGAGATATAAAAATGGACTAGGGTGGACTATAAATCTATAGAAGCATTTGTGTTTCTGTAAAAAGTACACACTAAACAGTAATTTATGGGAGGTTTTACGCATATATTTTTAAAAATGTAATAATAATAAAGATCAATATGATAAAATAATATTAAATATACTACAATAATAATTATATTACTACAACAGTGATGACACATATGTATATGTGTATATATATATATAATAATACATACACACACGACGACTGCCGTGTGTGTGTGTGTGTGTATATACAGTGAGGAAAATAAGTATTTGAACATCCTGCTATTTTGCAAGTTCTCCCACTTGGAAATCATGTCCACTGTGAGAGACATAATCTAAAAAAGAAATATCCAGAAATCACAATATATGATTTTTTAACTATTTATTTGTATGATACAGCTGCAAATAAGTATTTGAACACCTGTCTATAAGCTAGAATTCTGACCCTCAAAAACCTGTTAGTCTGCCTTTAAAATGTCCACCTCCACTCCATTTATTATCCTAAATTAGATGCACCTGTTTGAGGTTGTTAGCTGCATAAAGACACCTGTCCACCCCATACAATCAGTAAGAATCCAACTACTAACATGGCCAAGACCAAAGAGCTGTCCAAAGACACAAGAGACAAAATTGTACACCTCCACAAGGCTGGAAAGGGCTACGGGGAAATTGCCAAGCAGCTTGGTGAAAAAAGGTCCACTGTTGGAGCAATCATTAGAAAATGGAAGAAGCTAAACATGACTGTCAATCTCCCTCGGACTGGGGCTCCATGCAAGACCTCACCTCGTGGGGTCTCAATGATCCTAAGAAAGGTGAGAAATCAGCCCAGAACTACACGGGAGGAGCTGGTCAATGACCTGAAAAGAGCTGGGACCACCGTTTCCAAGGTTACTGTTGGTAATACACTAAGACGTCATGGTTTGAAATCATGCATGGCACGGAAGGTTCCCCTGCTTAAACCAGCACATGTCAAGGCCCGTCTTAAGTTTGCCAATGACCATTTGGATGATCCAGAGGAGTCAAGGGAGAAAGTCATGTGGTCAGATGAGACCAAAATAGAACTTTTTGGTCATAATTCCACTAAACGTGTTTGGAGGAAGAAGAATGATGAGTACCATCCCAAGAACAGCATCCCTACTGTGAAGCATGGGGGTGGTTGCATCATGCTTTGGGGGTGTTTTTCTGCACATGGGTCAGGGCGACTGTACTGTATTAAGGAGAGGATGACCGGGGCCATGTATTGCGAGATTTTGGGGAACAACCTCCTTCCCTCAGTTAGAGCATTGAAGATGGGTCGAGGCTGGGTCTTCCAACATGACAATGACCCGAAGCACACAGCCAGGATAACCAAGGAGTGGCTCTGTAAGAAGCATATCAAGGTTCTGGCGTGGCCTAGCCAGTCTCCAGACCTAAACCCAATAGAGAATCTTTGGAGGGAGCTCAAACTCCGTGTTTCTCAGCGACAGGCCAGAAACCTGTCTGATCTAGAGAAGAACATTGATTTTCTCAGGTGTTCAAATACTTATTTGCAGCTGTATCATACAAATAAATAGTTACAAAATCATACATAGTGATTTCTGGATTTTTTTTTTTATGTCTCTCACAGTGGACATGCACCTACAATGACAATTTTCATTTCATTTCTCATTTTTAAGTGGGAGAACTTGCAAAATAGCAGGGTGTTCAAATACTTATCTTCCTCATTGTATATACACATACATGCATACATACACACATACACACGCTTATTATAATTTATTTGAATAAATTAATTGTAGCATTTATTTGCATTAATTATCTAGAGAGAAAAAGAGAGAGAGATGCGAGTGTGAATTACCTGCATGTTGCTGAGAAATATAATTTAGCCATTCAGGAGTTAATATTTAGTATTTTTTAAAAAGTCACGTGGCAGTGTTGATCATTTTCGGAGCACCTGAAGGTTTCTCCGATCTCTGTGCCCGAGTGATGCGTGTGTGTCTGTGTGTGAACTTTAATGAAAGCAGCGCATTAATATAGAACGGTTATTAAACTGACTGGAACTACCTTTGCTGAACGGTTTTCCAGCTAATCAGAATTGAGTATTCAGACTAGGGCTGCAACAAACGATTATTTTAATAATCGATTAATCTAACGATTATTAGACCAATTAATCAACTAATCATCGATTATCGCCATTGCCATCGGCGACTAATCAGTAAATTTTGAACGATTATTCATCTTTTTCAATTAGTTAAAGCATTGGATTATACATATTCTAACTATAATATATAAAAAAGAAAGTTCTCAGAACTCAAAACCACACACAAATGCTCTCTAAACATTGTTTAAATATTCTGTTCGCTTTCAATTGAAAAAATAAATAATAATAAACAAAAATTTGCTGCATTACAGACGAAAAAAAAAAAAAATAGATGTTTGAATGTAAACATCTCTTGGCAGCAGTATTAAGAGCTTAATTTGTAAAAACAATAATAGGCCCACTGCTTTTCTTAGAACTGAAACCGAAAAAGAGGACATTTACTAAAGGACACAAAGAATGGTAAAAATATTGATCTGCAAATGACATTGCAGACAAAATGACATAATATTAATCTCTTACATGACAACTGAGCTGACAGATTCTCATTCACCTTTTAATTAACAATATGAAAAAGTAACTGACATAATATTCTTCCTAACATCGCCTTTTGTAAGTCTTCATGCATATAACAAAATACAGGCAAGTGATGAGACTATAATACTATAATAATAATAAAAACAGTCCTGACTACAAGCTTGACGTTGTCGACTAATCATTTCAGCCCTAATTCAGACAGACCACGGTATGTGTGTATATTATAGGGGTGGCACGGTTCACAAAACCCACGGTTCGGTTCGTATCACGGTTTTAGGGTCACGGTTTTCGGTTCTGTACGGTTCTTGTTGTTTTTTATCGTTAACACTCCAGAAATTTACTTCAGCATATGGTATATATGGCTTAATCATCCACAATTTAGGATACAGTATTAAAAATTGTTATATCATGTAGAAGTTGTTTCCTAACTGGCTGTCTACCGAGTCCGACACATTGCCGTAACATTTTTCATGTTAATCATATCAATTTTGATCAGAACAATGCACTGTGGCTTTAATTCAGCTGACCTGATTAACACATTTCACCATGAAGTGTCACAATCATCATATGACATCCAGCGCTCTGAAAAAATAACATAAAATACACGAAAACACAACACTGCCAGAAGTTTTTGCCCAAATGTATCATGTGAACTACTTATATACAACATATGCATGTGTGTATGAGACAGAGGGGAACACGGTCGCATTTGCAGCAGATATACCGGTATGTTGCCCATCATAAATCAAAGCACGAGACAGACAGGGGTCGGAGGAGAACACCGGAAAATGTGACAAAATGGACTATATTTGCAATCCACGAGCCTCGGTTCAGCTACGCGACTCGCGAGACAAACACTGCTAGTGTGTGTGTGTGTGTGTGTGTGTGCCCGCTCTTCGCACTGCATCTGCCCTGCTATACGTTGCATCCTCCAACTCCGGGCTGCCTTCCTTAACTCTCCCACTTTCATTTCTACATGTGACGTGACCTGCAGCACTCCACTTTTACTTTACTGTATGTCCACACACACCTCTTATTTTGCGCGAAAAGGACACCCGTTGTCTGAGGTAACATACGGGCACGAGGATACATTGCGCATGCGCGAACCGTGCGACGCACGCGCTCCGAACCGAGACGAGCGAACCGAACGGTTGTTTTTTTTTCCATGTACCGTGCTAGTACTAGTATATTAGTGGTTCAACGGATCACAAAACTCACGGTTCGGATCATGAGTCACGGTTTTTGAATCACCGATCAGATCAGCAAGAAAAACAGTATTTTGGGGTTGGGGGTAACTTTGCTTTACATTTATTACTTTATTAGCACACTTTAAGTAGTCTGATACCACAGCAAAAACTACTTACCTAACTAATAAAGTTCAAACAATATTAAAGGCAACAGTCAGTAAAAAAAAAGAACAAATACATTAATTACAAGCATAGATAAATACAATATAACTAAGTAAAGTAAGGTCTAACTGTAGTATTCATTTCAGGTACAGAAATGTAATAATTCAATGTAAAATAACACTATAGTGTTCACCGTAGAAATATAATATTGATTAATCTTTGCTAAAGCTGTGTTTTGTCGTTTGATTAACGACACAACAGCAGGTATTTATTGGCTGTCTAATTACGTAAATGTCACAAGACTTAATGCACAGATCCAATATAATGATACACATCAGATTTCTTTCTCAACTGTTCACGTTCACTTAAGACAACCAACTGTGTACGAGAATGGGTATTTTGTGTGTATGCGTCCATCCAAGTGCAAGGAGATGTGAAAGAGGAATCAATTTGCGCATCTCTCTGTGTGTGCATGCTTCCATTGAATGTGTAAACTAGCAAGACAAAACACATGAAAATTTAAACTCGCAATTAATCTGCAAATAACATGCATGCCGAACCGTGGGTACATATCACAGATCAACATATATAATAATATTATAATACATAAGCATACACTACAGTATGTAGTCAACGCATCATCAACAAACAATCTGCGTCCAAGCAATATAACTCTATTTTTAATTGGGGATTTTTAAATATAACTTATGAATTTCCATGACCTTTTTAGTTGTTTGTGAATAGTGTAAAAAGTACAAAATATTTTTGGTTCAGACCAACTCCATAATTAAGCATTATTAGAAAAATCCAATAATTACCAAAAATATACGTCTAATACATACATTTCGTTGACTGTTGCATTTTTTTGAATTGATAAACTTCCACAACTTTCTCAGGCCTGGAAAATATGAATAGTAATACAATAATATATAGTATAATACTACTACCAATAGTAGTATAATATATATATTTTTTTTTTTCAGTTTTCTATGACCCTAGGGAACTATTATACCCACGATTTTCAAGTATCATCCAAACCCAAATATGAAAACAAATAAATAAATAACTCCTCTGGAAAAAAAACCTTGGGCAATGTTTTGTTAGTGTCTCTTGCTCCCTGAGAGCAAATCACTTGTCCTAACGCTCTCTTCACACAGCGATGTCTCGCAGGTCATTCTATAGGGGTTGAGATCAGACAGACGGCTTTAATTGAGTGCAGTGAGTGATGCAGTAAAGCACTCGTGTAGAGTGTTCATCGCGTGAGTCTCCCAGACAGCATCCCGCTCAAGCACTGTTTTAATTACTTCACCTTGCTTCTCTCTCTCTCTCACTCTCTCTCTCTCTCTATGTCCCTCTTTCCTTCTGCTCTGAATTCAGACAGCTGCTTCCAAACTACTTTAAAACATTTTTTTGCAAACCATGTAAAACATCACCAAATGTCTCAGGAAGACATCTAAGCATCTCAGAGGGGGCCTGCCACGGCTCAGAGCTCTGAAATGTCCGTGTTTGATTGTCTACAGGATTTTTTAGAACTTGACATCTGTCTCTCAATGTTTGTGAGTGTGTGTGCGTGCAGCTGTCTGAATCAGCTGGGAGATGGGGGGGTCCAATGTCAGGCATATCCCTCATTGCCTCAGGCTTCCTGCATGAACTGTCCGTCACCTACACGCAATCAGCGGGGGAGGACAAACTCAAGCACAAGAAAATATCACTGTAGTTATGCAAACACTCACGTATCCTTCCACGAAGCAAGCACAGTGATTACTGTCAACGGATAAGTCTAGATGTTGAGCGCTAGAAGAGTCATAATTAGGCCCAGACTGGATGTTATCTGCACTTTCTGCCCTGGTTATGGCAGAGAATCTGTGAAATGGATTTACTTTACTTTAATATGGTAAAATGAGTTAGTTGCTGCAGTTTAATTTTTTGTATCACAATAGCCAAATGATTTAATCAAAAATATCTGCTCATCTAATTAATTCAACAGTCCAATAAAAAAAGAAGTTAATATTGAGTAACTTGCATTTTAGATGCAATGTTGGCAGTTTTGTTTTTGCAATTTGCAGCCAATGGAAATTAGGGATGCACCGATATTAAAAATCTGCCTGGTAACCAATAAAATGGCAGATATTCAAATTCTATAGTATTTTGTAAAAAAAAAAAAAAAAAAAAAGAAAGAAAAAAGCATGGTAATAAAAATTAAACACTAATCATGATAATCAATAAAATAAAAAATAAAATAAAAATACTAACACCTAAAATCAAATATGCTTTAAATGTGTAGAGTGTGAAAATGTTATATTTTGAGGCTAAAGATTACATTTAACACAGTGTTATTAATTAGTTATTAGTGTTAATTTTAAGTAAGCATGATGACTGCAAAAGTAAAAGAAATGTAAAAATGGTAGAAATATCAATCAAATATCCAATATTGATTCTGTTCCAACATCACGGTACCAAAAACCTGATATGGTACCGCTATATCCCAATTGAAAATAATTCCAAATGAAGCCAAAAACAACATGCAAACAATGACATAGGAAATTATACGAACAGAAAAACATCCCAGTGCGGTTCGCCTGAATATCAGTTCTCTTGGAACGCGGCTTCGAATTTGACTAACCATTTAAACAAAAATCATTAACACGCCACACACAGGCAGACAAGAAGGCTTCTGATGCAAAGTCCAAGATCATTTATTCTGGGGCAAGTCAAAAGCCTCCAATTTCCTTGTGTGTCCTTTGAGACATGGATAACATTATTCCAAAGACGGTGCTAGGCAGAAGGCCTTTGGGTAGATCTTCACAATAAGTCAACTCTTCCTTCAAGTTCTTGTCTTCCTCCTCTCTCTCTCTCTCTCTCTCTCTCTCTCTCTCTCTCTCTCTCTCTCTCTCTCTCTCTCTCGCTCTCTCTCTCATAGGCAGCAGTGGCGCGATTTCAATCATTTTGTAACCTCCCAGCAATCATGGCTTTAACTCCCCTGTTATTTAAAACAATCTGAGCTCTGAGCGCGAGTTAATCACTGCTTATACAACATCAGTCAGGGTTATTCATTCTGTTCCAATTAATCATGCCATTTATCTACATTGTCTGAGCCTTCTGCTCAACAAATTCATCTGTAATGACACAGACAATTCACATTGTTGAATTTTATCATGTATGTGGCAAATGGAGGGCAAATTGTTCGAGATTACGCATGTGTTTGTGTACGCGCCGCTGTGTGCATCGATTTCGGCGAGCATAAATTCAGCGCCATCTGGTTTTGGCTCTTACTGCACGGCTCTCTCACTTAATTAACTGGAGGCCATTACATTTCCTGAAATGTTTCACTTTCTCTGGTTCATGTCATGCAGGCAGGCAGGAGGGGAGCAGGGAAGGACTCAATTAGACCAACGCCGCTCCCTGGATATTACACACTTGGTGTGTGCCAGTTAAGGGGGCGTGAGGCTGGTGCAGGGCCTGGACGTCTCTCGCTGCGCCTACCCTGTCAGCACAGATAAAGGCCTGCCTGTCTGCGTTAGATCCCGCCCACACACACGCATTCAGACAAGCTCCAGCTGCCAAAACACTTCATACCAACCAACAGAGAGCTAGGCATACATCAAGACTAACACGCATTAATACTGACCAACAAAGACTGCAGCTACTCACCACATATACACCATTTAATTAGTCTGAGAAAAAGCTAAACTGTGGCTGTCAGTTTAAGAGGAACTACAGCAGCTCTATTAATAGTTTGGGTAAAGAGAATCTGAATCTGACCAGCATTAGTTTAAGGAGTGTTGAGGATATATAACATGCAACACTAGAAATTGGTCAAGATTTTTTATAGCAAGATTTTATATTTTTATCGCGGTAGACATATTTATGCTGCTATCACTGGGCAGGGCTGCTTATGTAATTTAAACATTAAACAACAAAAAACGTGAAAATACAATGTTAAACATGCCTAAAAATGAGAAACGTAAGTGTAATGTTACAACTTCCCACGTTAATATAGTCAGCTGGTGTGTGAAACATTTTTAAAAATCTCTAATTTATAGTAAAAAATAATATTGTGAAATACTATTACAATCAACTTGGAGCCAGAGTCGAAGTGGAGCCGTGATCAAGGTCCCAGCCTCACTTCCGCCTAATCTACTAGCTTTATAGCTTTTCCAAAATTGCCTACCCTAGCTTTAATGGGTTCTTGCTAAATAAATATATTAGTTTCTTGCAAAAAAAAACCATCTATGTGAAAAAACAACTATATCAAGTTACACCAATACCATTATCGTGAAATAAAATTATTCACACCAGTTTTTGGTCATACCACCCACACAGGTCTGGACAGGTCTGACTCGAAGCACAAATCAAACACAAAAAAAAACTACACTGCCAGTCTGTAACACGTCCCAACCTCACATATAGAACAGAGCATGGAACGGAGACCACGATGACTCAGAACATTAGTCTCAAACGCGGAGGTAAGAGGCTGTTTATGGCCCAGTCTGCAGGCTGTCTGAGTGGTGTTACTCTCACAATGAGTACAGTCAGTGCTGGATGACAATGCATTTGAGGTGAGACTATTCTACGTATATTCTCTATGTATAATCCCCCCCAAAAATAAAATAAATAAATAAATAATACAAATAAATAAATGCATGTCTATTCATATGTGCAATCTCTTCTCATTTGACCGGTCTCAGGGAACAAACCACATCAAGTACACAGCAAAAACTGATAGATGATAAGTGTTATATGATGACATGGGCTGATAAGGGGAACTACATTCTTACAAAAATACTTCCATGCCATGTGAGTCCACATACAAATACTCACCATCTCGTTGCCAAAAAGTATGTCCACATAGGGCATAACCTTCAGCAGGGCATCCTTGAAGAACTCACAGATAAACGGAGCAGACAGATTCAAGCAGAAGATCTTGTTGTTTTCAGAAGCGTGTTCGGCTACCTTCAGGATCGACTCCAAGGAAACAGTCAGGAAGAACCCCTTCAGAATAAGACAAAAATTATAGTTAAAAATTGTGCAGTTTTTGAGACTAGGGCATCTCAGATGGTTTATCACTAAATTTCATTTAATTACTAGGAATGTGCAACAAAAACAAATCATTAAACACATATGATAGTGGGCTTTTTTGAGCGTCTGCATGAGCAAATATCAGCATTACAACACAACAAAGTAAAATACATGTTCCTCCTCCAAGTGGAGTAAACAAGGCTAAGCTTAATATAATGGAGAGTATGATGAGGCACAAATAGGATTAAGGTTTTAGGAGATGAGAATGAATGATGACAAATGGAGTCCATAATTGTGCTGGTGTTTCCATCAGAGTGCAAGTAGAGTTCAAAGAGACAATCCAATACAACAAAGGGCACCTTGGCCCACCTCCTCACACAGGAACAACTGCAAGGTCACACGGCTCTCTGAGGAGCACTTATACATCTCATTTATGCTTATGCTGAGGGCTCTCTCTGAGCAAACATAACAAATATGCATACAACACTGTTTTTGTGAACTTTGTTTTAAACAATCTAGAGTAATTATGTTATAAAGACGTTAAAAGGTCTTTTGTTTATATCTTACAAATAAAATAAAAGGTACCGTAGCTGTACCCATGTGTAGAGATAGTGTCATATAAGACTAAGATACTTTGAGATACATACCATAGCAAAATTAAAAGTCTTGTACATGTATTAATAAAAAAAATAAAACACTGAGTACTGTGGCAGTACCTTGGCATAATGATAGTGTCAGATTGCAATACATTGATACTTTGAGATGTATTATACATATAATAAGTAACAACAACAGCAAGAGAAGCCAAAAAACAAACCGTCGAAAGTGAAAGTCCTATATTTATAAAAATAAAACAAATAATACTATTAATAATAAATAAATAAAATATAAACTTAAAATGAATACTGTGGCATAGGACCAGATGGGAATTTCATGATGCTTCCTTATTGTATGTAGGCTATTACAGTCCAATAAAAATAAAAATGACCAGCACCAAAACATAATAGTGATAAAAACACAAAAAACTAAACCCATGTGGTATTAACATGGTACCATGTCCAAAAAAACAGGTTCACACCACATTTTAAATATAATATTATGTATGAATTTGATGTGTATAATGCTCCCAGAGAAGCAATGTGAAAACATGGTGTGATTTTCCCTTTGCTTGCATAGGATGGTCTAAGAGAGCCATTTGAGCCCAATGTTATGGCTGCTCTCCAGCTTTTGTTCCAGGAGGACAGGAGTAAAAAAAAAACCCAAAAAACATGCTTGCATCTGATGAAGTGGAAAACAAAGGTCTTGTCTGGACTCTTCTTACCGAGAAACAAGAGAGGCTCCTCAGTTCATTGTGTGAATGAATACAGAGCTGGTAAGGCAACACCTTCACGTTTAAACCTGAAACCCTACACTGGGCCTGTTCCTTCGATATAGTTCTTCTTGCACTGAGAGAATAATTCAGAGATACAGTGCAGGTGAGATTAAGGAGGATAGGAGGACAAGGAGAGGGAGAAAATAGAAAATAGAGAGAGAAACACAATAGAGAGTGTGTGTGAACGAGAGAGGGTGCACTGCTAGGGGAGCGCTGGCTCTTACTAACGTTCAGAGCACTGCATTAAAACAGATGAGGCTTTTGTAGCTGAGAGTGGAGAGAAGTGACCTTCATGTGTTCAGTGTGACCGTGTCAGCTATTACACCATTCACACAGGGAATCTGAGAGGCTTGTTCTGTCATCAGACACATGTGGGCATATTGTGCATTACAAAACATCTATCTGCTATCATCAATGATTACAGATGTCATCATTTAAAATACAGCATGTAGATAAAAAAAAACTGCCATAAAGAGTTATGACATCCAATAGCTGTAATATCCAATGAACTCTGCATAAGGTATTATTTCTCCTCTTTCACAAAAAAAAAACAAAACAAAAAAATTAGTTTGAGACTATCACATTGTCAGTGAAATGTCACTGGGTCAACAATATGACTAATAAAAAAAATTGCTAATAGTTGCTGATATTTATTTGACAAAATTTGTTTTTATAACAGTTTTTATAAAAATGTTATTTTATTTAGTGTTAATTTAGTTATATATATAATATATATATATATATATATATATATATATAAAATGTCACAATAACTACTTTTTGTTCTGCGATATATCGTACCAGAAATAATTGTGATGAGCGATATTATTGTCATTTTAAGACTATTTTATGTCACTGAATATATAATCCTAATATAACAGCATAATAATGCAAGTAGACCTACACACTTTCAAATGATAACCTTTTAATTCTTTAGATCAATGTTGGTGACATTCATTATCATGTAAACATAATGGCCGATATATTGCATCACAAAAAATGATTGAGGTCATGTACATATATTGTGCGATATATCGATATATTGATTATTGCGGCAGGCATGTATATTATATATATATATATATATATATATATATATATATATATATATATATATATATATATATATATATATATATATATATATATATATATATATATAATTTAATATTATAACAAAATATGATATTAAATTAAAGAGTGTATTTTTAAATACAAAAAATATACATTGAATACACACAAAGTGTAAAAATAAATATATTTAAATATGCTTTTATATATTTATATTTGATATAATTAATATACAATTATCATTTCAAATTATGTAATTATAATGTAACCAATAAAATAGGATATTAAATAAACCCTCAACTGATCAACCAAACTGACAACAAAAACCCAAATTAACCAACGCACTCTGCTGATGGCTTATATACAGCTGTAACCATAGCTTGACTTAGTAAGAAATAAAATGACTTTGAAAACAAACATTATGGTGGTTATACTGGCTCAAGCCCAACAGCATCCTGGGTAGCTTTAGCTGCTGTCTGTGCAGAGGTAATGGACCATCCGTGTGTACGTCTCTCAGCATTACCCCCGTCATTAGCACACCTCCGCTATGATGTGCGAGCATCGTTTGGGAGAATCAGCCCACTGCATTATTGGAACTTTAATGTTGGTGTGTTTGAAGTTGGAGAGATGGCCAGAGGGAAGCTACTTTAATGGATGTGCCGCTCTCTTTCCTTCCTGAACCCGACTCCACCGGCACTGCCACTTCACAGATTTCTGAGGAGGAACTTTTTTGAGAGTGCCAGAGCCTGCCGTACTGTCCTCCCGCTTTCAAAAGTTTCGCAATTCTCTGGATATCCTTCTAAATAAAAAGCACAATCTCAACATGAAAGGTCACCTGTCACTCAAAGAGGCCTTAATGCCCAATGTATCATTTATGAATTACTGCTGTCCGTCACATGGAAATGCATGTATCCAGACGAGTCCATTCGGCGGCAGCAGACACGGCCCTAGTGCTCACAAGACATCTGGTCCAGTTTATTAAAGCCCTTCAAAGGGCTGTGTTTAGCATTCTCTATTAAATCTGCATGCTAAACAGCCCTCTCAAGCCCATGTGCTCAGAGAAAGGGAAGCCTGCTGCTGCTGGCTCGGTGCAGGCCAGCTTGAACTTCCCCGTACTAGAGCGAGCCCTTGAGATGAGAATCTTCCCCCTTTCACATGTCATACGCAGGATTTATCTCTGTAAGAGTCTCGCGTGTGGGATCAATACATGGCCTGCTTGGAGCAGATTGCACTGACCTGACACCTGGCTATCACAGCAGCCATCTTAAACGAGTAATACACTGCTGCCTCACTTCCCTGGTGGAGTGTCTGATTGTCATCCACCAAAAGAAACATAGTGGAGTCTGGTTGATGACCAGCTGATTTAAATCAACCAATTGAATCTAGTAACAAATATTTGTCCCAGTAAAAGTGTTTATTATCATTAAAGGGATAGTTCACCCAAAAATAAAAAAATAGTCTTCATTTACTCTTCCGTATGTCATTCCAAACCTGTTTGACTGACTTTTGTAAAGCACAAAGGAAGACACTTTGAGGAATGTTTTTTTTTTCCTCTCCATGCAAATGAAGTCAATGGTCAATAAAATATTTGGTTACCAAAATCAATTCTTTATTATTCTTATGTCTTGCGCAGAAGAAATACATTTATACAAATTCTTTATTTTTGAGTGAATGCAGTGTCCAAGATAAAGAAAAATACGTTTTTCTTTAATTATAAAAATATAAAGAATTATTAATTCATAAATATTCCGTTTTTATTGAGATTATACCACATTGTTCAACTTGAACAAATCTTGTCTTGCATTATATATATATATATATATATATATATATATATATATATATATATATATATATATATATATATATATATATATATATATATATATATATATATATATATATATATATATATATATATTTTAGAGACTTATTGATCTTCTTGACAGTCATTAGGGTATGCAGGGTTCATCACTATAATTTCCTGCTGTGTTATGTTGGTTACAATGTTGGTTGTGCCTCATGATTTTGATTTGGCAGATCAAATAATAGTAACAGTATTTTAACAAAAGGAAATTAAATAATACAAATAAAAAAGTATCCCAAGAATAACAAGATTTATTTTATTTTGAAAAATATTCTTTATGATGATAAAGTATATCTGACTGTCAATTTTTACTTTATTCCACACAATTATTAGACTGGGTTAACCCAGCCTGATCTGCCGGCGATTTGATTTCACCCTGCAACTCAGTATGGAAACCTGTACATTAATTTCTACTGCTTCCGTTACACTTTTGCGGGAACCAATCACCGACTGGCTTATCCACCTGGCGCGCTATTGGAGGGTTTAACACGATGGCGGATTGAGCCTCTTGTGGTCTGATTGGTTGAAGGACTATCCAATTGTGTACAGAGTCATTTAATTTATGCTCGTTTATCACGCCTCTTGTGCAGTAGAAAATGCATAGCAGACTCCCCAGACCAATGTTCAATCTTAAATTGAGCTTGGTCTGGTGATAGCCAGACAACC
Organism: Romanogobio albipinnatus; assembly: GCA_023566225.1. Lineage (NCBI taxonomy): Eukaryota > Metazoa > Chordata > Actinopteri > Cypriniformes > Gobionidae > Romanogobio > Romanogobio albipinnatus. The sequence continues at coordinate 21,127,627 of CM042258.1, forward strand.
CAAATATAACAACAATAAATATAACAAATAATTGTGTGTCTGATCTGTCTCAGGCGCTACATCACAATTGAATGAATTGCGTTTTTAATGTTTATTTCAATGAATATTAGGGGTGTAGTGATACATCGTTATATCAAGATATTGTGATATAAAAACGTGGTGATATGTATTGACGTAAACGGTATGATTCACGATATAGTTAGTTTTATCCAAGAATCAGCTTACTGTATTTAAGTCCATTCCTCTAAAACTTAAAAGAATCCACAAAGTGTCATAAAGGCATCGCAATTGAGTGGTCCAATCCAAATCCAAGTCTTCTGAAGAGACACGCTTTGTATGATGAACAGATTTACAACGATACGCATATACTGTAGTTTATGTGTGAAAACAACATGACAGTGAGAAAATGCTGAATTTTTGGATGAACTAACTATTTACAGTTTGGGAATAGTCATTTTGATACGCTGGAATGGCACTCCTCAAAGTGAAATGTTGAATATAATGTATAATAATGCAATATTTTTGTGGGTCCTGATAATAATAAAATAATATTATTTTAATAATAAAAGGAAACTTTATTTTTCTCTCTTTATTTTTGAGTTTAGTTAAAAAATGAGCGGAATGTTATTAAACCAAAAACTAGAAGGGGTTTTCTCAGTGCAAGATGTTTTATTCAGAGTGTCTCAATTACACCAATTCAACATTAGATAAATCTATTTTAATATGAAGACACTGCAGGATTGAGCATACCAAAGGGATTGGAAGATGTTTGATGTTTTCTGCTCATCTTACTACACTGTAGTCCTCACAGTCCACATCACATCTGGTTTCTTTTTGCCTGTCTTAAGAAACATGTTCTACAGGGCCTTATCTAATATTGCTGCTCAGTCTAATGGCAGGCAGCCTGTGACATGAAAGCTCAACAGCTGCCAGCTCTTTTCAAATGCAGTATTCTTTTTTGATTTCTTCCTGGGCCCCATCAAACGTGTCTTTATTCGACTGTGACGCCAAAAGGAAAAGCCTGTGCTTGATTAAAGAATAATTTTTTTATAATGAACACCAAGACAACCATAAACATCCAGAGACCATCAGCGCAAGTGGGCCAGAGTATCACGTCGTGATGGACTTAATCTGAGCGTTTATTTCATGTTAAGAGTCATGTTTAAAATAAACACAGCAGATGGTATTGATTTTTTAAAAATCTCATTGCGGAATCGCATGTTAGGAAAGGATGATGTTTATAAATGTGATACGTTGAATCACAAGCTAAACAATGGATTCTCAGTGGACAGGTACAGGTGAATACAAGTCAAGACACATTTAAAAAAATCAGACGATTTAACTACGGTTCTCTAGGGAGAGCAAGGTTGTTATATTTATCTACAATAGCTGTGGGAGGGAAAGGGGAGGTCCGTTTTCTGGCGGGCCGACGCAGACTTCAACTATAAAAATGACTGTGTAAAGAAATTAGACACTAGTAAAATATGTAATCAGCAATTTAGCAATAATGTCCATAAATAAATAATCAGCACCTCCATTAGCCGAACATGTATCTGAGACGCAGTGCGTGATGCAACTACTGGATTGTCGGTGCACTCGCAGGCGGCCGGTCCATTAAAGAGGGCCATCCGTCCTGGTGCACTTCCCAACGCCACTTCAGGTGGAGTGTGTTATTCTGTGAGCCAAGAGGCGGCAGGCCCAGAGTGCTCATTTGTAGCACCATAAGACAGGTCGTAATTACACTCACCCAGCACGAAGGGAATAGGAAGAGAGCCCCGAACCTGACACATTAACCCTATGAGGAGGTTAACCGTGATGGACATCAGAGAGCTAAAGAGAACTGCTGGGTTTTACATAATTAGAGTCGCAGGATCCCTCAGAAGCCCCAGAGATCAAAACTTTAAGCTGTCGAGTTCACACAACGTGCTGAGTACTTAGTGTTCAGAGAGCGAATTTATCTGGGATTTAGCACGGACAAAAAAAAGTCCAAAGCCTTGAGTTGCCAGTGTAATAATTCATCACCTTTCTCCAATAACAAAACATCCGTAGTGAGAGAGAAGAGTCTCCAGATAAGGTGTTATATGTGCACCGGCATGTTTTTGTTTGTTTTGACTTATTGTTAAAATGTCATTTTGACAGACGTCAAGATGGGGAGAGCAACGTGCTAGTGCTAAGAAAGCTTATGAGGGAAAACAAAGTAAACGTCTTTCCGTGACTTTTTCAGACACACAGATATTTTTCATGGTGCGACTCCACATGGGAGTGAGTGCACGAGGCAGATTATTTAGCACACAATTAAGAGCTGCTAAAATATGGCAACAGCTCGCCTCCTCTCGCTATCCTGGTATAATTAGATTTTCACCTGCTGTTGAGATACCGAAAAAAATGCTTGATTCGTTGGACAAGACAAAGAGGCACCTGACGTGCCAGCTCCGGATCCATCTCACTCCTCAGCATGCTGGGAGTTTGTGAGGTAAATTGAAAATGCTGTTGAAAGCTCGCCTGGATGAGTTGCACAGTCTGCTTAACACATTCGTATAGGGACAGATGCTACTTTGGAACAATATTGCCATCAACATATTTTTGTTAAGAAAAAAACAAGCAGATGAATGTAAACAGCTAATATGCAACCAATGTGATTTTGACGTCTTTGCGCTGTTAAAGAAAGAGTTGAATTGTCATCCACTCGTTCCAAAGCCATAAGGCGATTCGTCGTCGAAACACAAATTAAGATATTTTAAATGTATCCATTGAAAGTCCGTGTAAATAAAACACAGTTGACATTGTATAACATTTTCTGAAAAGACAGGATCGCTTCATGAAATGCAAGGATTTCATTTAGGCTTTCATTTATATAAACATACATAGAGCGCATCAAATATGATAAACTGAAGATGAACTGTGCTTGTTTGACATGCGACAACCTGTGAGGTTTGATCCTGTGCATCAAGTACACATGTTAGAGCTGCTGTTTACCATATTTAAATGTACTGTATGTGTGCATTGTAATCTCTACAAAGTACTTAAAGTGCAATCTCTTTTTTTTTCTTTTTGAGCTGCTGTCAAAGTTCTTAAATTAAGAACTTATCAAAGGACTTTAAATTAATAGACAAAAGAACTAATCAAAGGACTTTAAATTAATAGACAAAAAATAGGCGAGTGTTCATTTGTGTTCTGAAGATGAATGGAAGTCTATGGATTTGGAACAACATGAGGGTGGGTAAATGATAGCTGAATTTCCATTTTTAGGTGAACTGTCCCTTTAAAATCAACAGTTGCTGTGATTCCATCAAGTCACTGTTTAACATTGTTTCAGTGAATTGCTCATAACTATTAGGGTTACAGCCAAAGAAGCTGAAGCAGCCAAGAGTAATAATCACAGAGCAGAAAAACCTACTTTTAATTTATGGCACAATGCCAAGAGGAGGTAATATGTTATTGTCTACTACAAATTTACGCTGTTGAACGTCGGATGCCAGAAGACGTGGAATCGCGAGCCAAGAACACAGTCTGGCCTCATCTTGCTTTAAGTGGATACATATTCTACACCAGTCTCAGTCTTTCAGAGGAACCGTCGGGCTTATTAATCCTCCACACGCTCTTCGGGCTTGTCAAATCCCATTTGAATGCAACAGGAAACAAATGTGTAAACACATCCAACGTAGTGTGAAGGCTGTCAAACTCGATGCCTGCCCTCGCGTAGAGACGTAGGCTAAAAGTGAAATATAAACCGCATCGAAGGCGGTTTTTCGATTGCGACGTGCCACGCAGCGTAACCGGCTCTCGCGCCCTCAGAAACATAAGAACGCATGCAAAAGTGGGCCATTAATGATTAATGGCTGTTTAAATAATCATCTGACGGCAACTGTGGAGAGAGTCCCTGATGAAAACATCAACAGCAGTGCCTCTTGTCAATGCCTAACGATGAGACTAAATGTGGGCAGTGTGTTTGATATCAACATCAGTCATTCATAAAGGGAAAAGCAGGCCAGAGATGCAGCGAGGCAACACGGGGCAACGGTCAGAGGCGTTGCAAAGCAGACGAAGAATCATCACTATTTTCAGCTCATTTCTCATGCCATTGTGTAAAATAACTCTAAAGGTCATTAAGAAATCTGGGTCAAGCGCCTTAAATGGAAACAGCAAGGTTTGTGAGGTGAGCCATGGTCCACTGTGAGTTAGTGTGTTGATGGACCTCAGGCTTCAGCCATCTATTTTGTAAACATTAGCAGCCGTCCAACGCGAGGGCCGGCTACTCACATGATGTGCGCTATAAACCAAAATCACATAGCGGACAGCACACTTCCAAACATTAAGCTGAGGTCACATCAGGCAAACGCCATTTTGTAAACAAAGAAGAAAATGAGAAGCTTGGTGGAGCATAATAACCTGTGTTTGACAGCAACAGAACTTACAATCTAGCTCCATTTTAAAGAGAATGAACAGATTATATGTTGATTTGATTATAGCTTGTCACTTCTCTGTTGATATTTTCTATTTAGAGATTTCTGTATACGTACACCTCCATAAACATAACAACAGATGATGCTTTTACAGATTGAATCCTCATATCAGAGCTGCAGACACTGTGTACATAGAGTCAATTGAGTAAATTATCTAGCTTAAAAATAACTGTGAGGAATGAAAGAGCCAACTTGATGCCCCACACATTCATGGTGGGTGGCACAACTCCACTGGCTTCTCTTCTCTCTCAACTACAAAGGTTTCATCAGGACACTCAGGCAATTATCCTTTCAAAGACAAGACAGATCGGCTCATGGAGCATGTAATTATGCAACAAGTTCTCTCCTGTCCTCCCAACCAGGGTGTTTTGGAACGCAATGAGACGCCTGTAACATTATCATAACATGCAGCACTACTTTCAATTAGAAATAATTTGAAGCAAAACACTTGCCTAACACTTTTAAAAGGGGCCAATCAGTGTTCATAAAAGAATCTTTATTATAAATCTACCTGAATAAAGTCATCACCAGACCCAAGTAGAATCTGAAGATTTTTCTGTTGATTTTAGATGAAAATCTGCAGACTGAATGTGAACATGGTAATGTGTTTTAAAAGAGTATCAGACATTTATTGGCATCTGAAAGCATAATTAATAAGCCAAAATATTTCATAAACTAAAACACAAGGGGTGGAGGGATGTACGGAACTTGGCAGGGCAGTTATCATGGGGGACAACCAAGAACTTTATTGTTTTTTTAAAACATCAATTTCACCAAATTGGATGCCATTACCATTCTGCTTTCTAAAAACTGGTAAGAAATGCAGAAATCATGATATTAAGATATTTAGTGCTGTCAAACGATTAATCGCATCCCAAATAAAAGTTTGCTTAAATAATATATGTGTGTACTGTGTATGATTATTGGGTATATTTCAATACATACATGTATACATTTATGTGCACAAATATACTTTATATACACATATAATTTATATTACATATATTTTATATATAAATAAAACAAAATCTTAAATATATACATGCATGTGTATTTTATATACATTTTTTCCCACCACAATTTTTTTGTAAAGAAGTCTCTTAGGCTCAACAAGGCTACAGTTATTTTATAAAAAATAAAGTAACAACCAGTAAACTGTGAAATATTAATTATAATTTGAAATAATAGTTTCTATGTTTTCTATTTGAATAATTAATTCCTGTGATGCAAAGCTGAATATATTTGAAATAGAATCTTTTGTAGCATTATAAAAGTATTTACCGTCACTTTTGATCAATTTAATGCGTCCTTGCTGAATAAGTTAGTTATACTTCTATTAGTATACCAAGGTATTCTTTTGAACAGTATATGCGGTTTAGTGTGTATGCAAATGAGTTTGTTTTTCCTATACCAGTTAACAAAAAGTAATTTTACTTTAATACAATTATTAATTCAATATAAAATATAATATATTACAAAATATTCATTTAAAATTTGCTTTAGGAGCAATGACAACATTAAAACATGTTATTTAATTTAGCCATTTTCCAATTCTAAAGAAATCTGATAGGGCGCAGATTCTGTGCCAGGGAATCATATACATGATGATATTTTAGCTCCTCATATTAAAAAGACCTTTGCTAGAAGACTATCAAAAGAATCCGGCAGCATCCGTTTATTAAACGATCCAATTGGATGATGTCACAATGCTTCCTCTTTAAAAATATGATCATTTTAAATTACATTTTGTAAATGTCACCCTCTATCCCTACAAGAAAATGAGAGTGTAATAACATATCCAACAGCAATGAGGATACTGGTTCTTTTTAAAAAGAGATGGTACATACTAATGTATTTGGCTCCTCGGAGCAGCTGCGGGGCGGGTGGCTCCTAATTACTCCTCTAAAAAATTCTCCTGAAAGTCAACAGAACATAATCGATGGAGAGGATTATATTAGCGAGGCCTTGGACCTTAGCCAATAAGAAAGGCATGCTGCTCTCTGTCTCATCAGCCGCCAATGATTGAGCGAGCTAATGGAAAGACACACAGCTAAAGTGACACATTTGTGCAATTGGGGGAAAAAAAGGATCAGTCATTGATCTGCCAAGGCCATGGTAATTAGAGTGGTGGCCAAGGCGAGAGACTGTTTGCCCTTAGAAACAGCAGACAAGCAGCTCTGGTATACATCACCCTTGAGACCAGAGACTGAAAGGAGAGAGAAAGGAGAGAGAAGGTAGAGGTAGAGGTAGAGGTAGAGAGAGAGAGAGAGAGAGAGAGAGAGAGAGAGAGAGAGAGAGAGAGAGAGAGAGAGAGAGAGAGAGAGAGAGAGAGAGAGAGAGAGAGAGAGAGAGAGAGAGAGAGAGAGAGAGAGAGAGAGAGAGAGAAGAGAGAGAGAGAGAGAGAGAGAGAGAGAGAGAGAGAGAGGAGAGAGAGAGAGAGAGAGAGAGAGAGAGAGAGAGAGAGAGAGAGAGAGAGAGAGAGAGAGAGAGAGAGAGAGAGAGAGAGAGAGAGAGAGAGAGAGAGAGAGACACTTCAGATACCAAATCAGCCCTTGTCACCTTCCAGCACAGCATCAGAAGAGGAAGCTGAAGAGAGAAGGAGCTGCGGAGGTCACTGCAAAACAAACGTTTAATACACTGTATCTGTGATCTCAATTATTCATTACACAAGGTTAAGCCATCAGGGTTTTTCCTGAGTCAAAAATGGTTTTCAGTGGTATTGCTTAGACGTGCTCATGTGTGAAGTTAGCAATTACGTAACTGCATTTTATATTTATATAGTAGAGCAATCATGTACAGTCAAAACGGTCGTGATAGCAAAATAAACTCTGAAAGGATTAAGAAAGGATTATCCAGTTTAAATGGACAAACACTTACCAAATATATAATAAAAATGTTGAATTAATTTTATTATTAAAATAAAATGAATAATAATAATAACAATTTTGTTGTTCATCAAATATTAAGTCTGTGGAGTGATGCAAAAGACATGAAGCTTGTATTTTGTATTGGTCATATGCAAAAACATCTGACCACAATTGGCTGACCAATCAGAATCAAGTATTCCAGAGAGCCATGTAAAAAAAATGGTTATTGCTCATTGCCATTTGAATTTTCTACATCAAAGAGTCAATGACACGCCAAACTAACTTTATATTATGCTAGTTTACTTAGCGCTTACTTAATCAGGACTGTGCTTCTAATGAAAATGTTTGTTTCATACTCAAAATATAATTTTCCTTTCATCATCGGCTCGTAATGATTTAAGTCCCCTGTTGGAATATCTGAAGGCCAGTTTTTATTCCCTACATTCAGAGAGCTTCAGAACAGATTTTTTTGTTTTGTTTTTTAACACAGGAGGAAAACAAATATCTTGATGAAGATCCGGGCTTTAAAGCCAGAGATTTACACTTGCCCTTATTAAATATTTACCATCATTCTTCTATAGTTTAACTCTGCCATTTGTAACTATAAGACTACCAAAGCAAGGTAATAACATTCATGGCAGCCCATTACAACTGTTTCTATAGAATTAAATTTGTTCGGAATAATAGTAGTAGCCAAACACATTTAGAAATTATATCTAGAATTCCCTACAGTTGTAATTTAAAGAAAAAATACAAATAAAAATAATAGAAAAATAATTAAAAATTAAATTTGCTTGCTAATTTCGCTTGGGCAGCCAAAACATTTTAATGCAGGAAGACCATTTTATATGCCAGCAAATATAAAACAGCTTGTAGCTGTAGCATATAGGAGTGTGATAGGATAGAAGCTGGTATAAGAAACCCTTCTGTATGACTTAAAGGGCGTGATGCCACAATGCCACATGGACTGATAAATACACTGTCTGTTTTAGGCTCTGCTTGTTTGGTTGGGGGAAGTTTAGGCTGGAAGAAGCTCATCCGTGCTGCAAATTAGCTCAATGTGGTGGCTGAGAGAAAGAGAGAGAGAAAGAGAGAGGGGACCTATGGAGTCATTCTGTCTGTAATTGCATGGCTAAATGCTCCCCTCGCTTCCTGCCCTCCCCCTCGGCGGCATCTCCCTGCCCACACCAAGAAACTGCAATTGGCATAAGCCACTTAAGGCAATCTGTGCTGAGCGAACTACAAAACCCTGAGAGGGGTTAAATTTACTGAAGCCTTGAGAGACATGAATGAAGGAGATAGAAAAAAAGGTGGTGTTCCTTATTTAGAAACCGACAATCTAATTCTACAACAGTGAAATTTAACTTCCATCTATTGCATTTTAATCCCTTGGAAGAATACCACAAAACATAATGAAACAATTTATTGATTTCTTCATTTGACCCAGTGAATGGGTGTTCAAATGACAGCATTGGGAATAATGTCTCGTGAGTTATACTTGATGCATTACTCTCATGCTCCAAACCTATTAAGCAAGAACTGTTATCCGTTATTAATTAAATAATTGTAATGAACACCAATAATTCACAAGCAATTCGCTTTTTTTAACGTCCAATTAAAACTAACTATAAAATCATTACAAACTTCAGTCAACAGTAGCACTTTAAGTATAAAAACAACAGCCATATTACAAATAAGACATAACAAATATACTGTCATATATATATATATATATATATATATATATATATATATATATATATATATATATATATATATATATATATATATATATATATATATATATATATATATATATATATATATATATATATATATATATATATATATATATATATATATATATATATTAGGGGTGTAACGATTCGTTTTAACAACGTTTCGATTCGTATCACGATTTGAGGTTGTCGATACGATTCAAGGACGATATTGGTTCATTTAGAACGATACAATCTGAAACGATTCAGTGACTTGAAATCGATTCAGTAACTTTTTAGCCAAAAATTGTGTGACTGAAATAAATATCTGGATACTGGTCAGTGCAGGTGAAGTTTCCTAGATTCCTGTTGTTTCTTGTAAAGGAATCAGGTATCAATTAATTATGGATATAAACAAACAAGTAAACAACATAAAATTGCATATATATTCGTATTTTATAAAAAAATATATTATTATTATTAAAAAGTTATTAGCTATTTCTGAACACATAATTTGATGGATTATAAAGGAAAACTTTTATAATCTATTTATAAAACTAACTGATAAATCATGTACAAACGACCAAGGAAGTGCATTAATAAAGTATTCAGGGTCAATTTGGCTTCATGTCGACTATAACATGCTGCAATCAGGATGTGATCTGACGGCTGCTTTTAACTCATTTCTGACCACTTTAATGTATTATTACGGAAAACATAACAGAGGGGCTGCCAACAGCCACACAGAGACATTGTCTTCATAATCATAATCAATAAAAGCGAGGCAAAGAGAGCACCCCTAAGGACTGGTTACCGGACACAGGATTGATTATCGCTGAGGAAGTCAGGTGTACGCTGACAGGAAGCATGTCTTAATGAAGGAAAAACTCTCTGCCACTGTGTGCATTATTTAGTCCTGTAATAAAGCACTCAATGAAACTTCAAAGCAACCAATTCATTTTTAGCCTCGCTGGGAGACCGAAGAGGAGAGAGAGTGATCATAGGGCTCACTGAGAGAGACAGATGGATGGAAGGAGGGAGGGAGGTTAGGACAGAGAGAAATAAGGACGAACTGCAGAGGAAAGTGAGATGGAAGCTAAGGAAAAATGGGGGTAAAAGAGGACAGGCGTCAAAACCGTGTATGTGCTGAGATGTAAATGAAAGATGAATGAAGGGAAATAACAAGAAAATGTGGAAAAATAAAGAGGGAGGGACAAAAACCCAATAACACTAACTTAAAGGTTAGCCAAAAAATTTAATTCTGTGTCATCATTTACTCATACTTATGTCATTCTCATGCATGCAGTTACATTGAATAGGGGCTAGACCTTTCAAGATACATGTACATAATATATTACATGCATGCATGCACTTTTCAAGATACTTTTAAATTTATTTAATATATCATTATATATTATGTACATGTGCACGATTATATGATAATATGATATATTAAATACTTTTATGAAAAGTATCTTGAAAGGTCTAGCCCCCATTCAATGTAACTCAAAGATAGAAAGAGCGATTCTTTAAAACTACGTTTCTTAAAAATGTATTCTTTTGTGTTCCATTGAAAGAAAGAATTGGTTGAAGGTGACAAAACAACTTAGATGATATTTCTCATTCTTGGACACAAAATCCCTTTAAAAGATCAAGATAATGTCTAAGAGTCTATGTTTGGTAACCATGACGGTCTGCGATCCGGATAACAACCTCATCCTGAGGATATTATAAATGCCTTTGTAATAAAGAGGACACTTAGTGCCACAGCTCTGACAGAGCCACCTGACTTGTGTGTTAAAAAGCAGTCCTCAGCCAGCTGTCTGAAGGAATGAGAATATAAAAAAAATCCTGTCTGGAAAAAGGAGGGGGAAAAAAAGTCTCGTCCTCTTCTGGCCCAGTAATGACTTTCAATGGGAATAAGAACACTTAAAAGAGGAATACTTCCTCTTGATTTTAACGTGCAGTCATACTGAAGCAGGCGGTGAGTTTTCTGGAGTGATAAGGGCTTAGCCAATGTAATCCTCACAGGCACTTGGCCTTATCTCTCCTGCAAGGAAAAAGGGAAACTTTCTGCTTTTTTCAAAAGGCAACAGTGGTCCAACGAGAGGCTTCAACTGTATGGTTTTCTTCCTGCAGCTTGAGAGAAGGACTTGCAATAAAATCCATCCTCACAACTTACAAGCACGCTTGAAAAAAAATGAAGACATCCTACAGTAAACAAAACAAAAATGGCAAACATTCTGTGTTGAACCTTTTAATATGAAATGGCACAGTTACAATCTCCATTAAAGCTTCACAGGGACAATGAGGGCAGTGTTACACCGGTGCAAAAGAAACCTGACGGTGTGTTGATAAGGGCTGATCAATCACCACTGATTCATCAAGGCTGCTTGAGAAACTGTGAGGAACAGAGCGGCTGACAACTCTGAGTTGACAGACAACTCCTCAACAATCTTTTATGTGGGGCAGCGGCTTCACTTGGCTGACCTTTGGCATTAAATATTGAAACAAGTGCAGTGAACAAGGGAGGATATGGCTTACAGCTACACCCTTCAAAGTGACGACACTACATGTGAAACAGAGCTGAGAGGAGAGCGAATCGTCTGTCAACAGTCACATCAGAAGGGCCTGTTACATGTCGAGCGTCACTTCTCTACAAGCGCGTGTCACTCTGCCCTCACGGGCACAAACATCTCTGTGTTCTCAATTCAATCGTGCCACTAACAGGAAAATATGTTGCATAATACCATCGTGCTACCCAAATAATGTGCAAATCATATTTGTTCAAGGCTCCCTCTCTATGGCAAAAACATCACATGGATCTGCTCTCCAACGGATACGAAGAAAAAGACAGATATGAAAGGGAGGAGAAATTAATTAGTACATTTTTTTTAAATGATAAACTTTCAGTGTATATGAAACTTAATGACATTAATATTTCACAACAAAAAATGAGGATGCTTTAGAGAAGCATGTCCAGAAGCACGTAAAAAAGATATTCAGGCTAAAAAAAAAGACTTTAGGAACTTACAACTGGGTTTAATTGCTTGAAAATAAGTGTCAGTAAAATAAATTACAAAAATATATATATATATTCCACAAGGATGCATTCAATTGATAAATAGTGACAGTAAAGACTTTTATATTATTACAGAAAATGTAATTTCAAATAAATGCATTTCTTTTGAACTTTCTATTCATCAAAAATCCTGCAAAAATGTATTATGTTTCGACAAAAATATTTAAGCAACACAACTGTTTTCAGCATTGATAATAATGAGAAATGTTTCTTGAGCACAAAGTCAGCATCTTAGAATAATTAGATGCTGAAAATTCACCTTTGCCATCACAGGAATAAATTACATTTGAATATATATTCAAACAGTTATTTTAAATTGTAGTAATATTTCACAATATTAATGTTTTTAATGTATTTTTGATTAAAATAAAAAAAACTTTGGAATGATAGTTTATGTATTTGCTCCAAAATGGATTTAAACGTGATTTGTTCATAACTTTGACCAAACAGCCAGTGTAGCCGATATAGGACCAAAAAAAAAGGTTAAAATGAATAACAGCATGATTCCACACGGTTATGACTGATTTTCATTTATGAAAACGCATAAAAAAGGCCACAACCACTTTTAAATCAATTCATTATAACAGACAGTTTAAAAATGATTCACTGAAACTGAACAACAAACTGAACAACCTCTAACAAAGATTTCGCCACTGAAGTTTAAATCAGAGTTACTTAAATGTCTCTTAACACTATATTAAAGGTCCCGTTCTTCGTGATCCCATTGTTCAAACTTTAGTTAGTGTGTAATGTTGCTGTTAGAGCATAAATAATACCTGTAAAATTATAAAGCTCAAAGTTCAATGCCAAGCGAGATTTAATTAACAGAAGTTCCCTTTAAAAGCCTACAGCGAACGGCTGGCTTGGACTACATCCTGGTACTTCCTTCATTGATTACGTCAGTAGGACAGACTAACCTCCGCCCACAAGAATACGCGAAAAAGGGGGCGTGGTCTTGTTGCTGTCCCACGTGGAGAAGAGGACGGTCGCGTGGAGAAAAGGAAGTGCTGCGTTTCAGTGTGTTTGTCGCCATGTCGTCGAGACGCTGTTATTTTCATCCCGGAGTCAAATCACCTTTGTTTGGCTTTCCCAGGGACGCTGTAGAGATCATTGAGCGCATAGCCGCATACATCTCCCGTTAAGAGGCGTGACCTTTCCGTTCAACGTGCGCTAAGCTGCTGTCGAATCACAACACAGGAACCGCTGGCACAATCAGAACTCGTCACGTATTTCTGAAGGAGGGACTTCATAGAACAAGGAACTCATCAGCCCGTTTTTAGGACAGTGAAAACAGCGGTATACAGATAAGTACATTGTGTGAAAAAATACTGTGTTTTTTTACACGCGAAACATGAACACGTTATATTGCACACTGTAAACACAATCAAAGCTTCAAAAAAACACGAAGAACGGGACCTTTAATACAGAACTAGTCTAATGACACACTATTTAGGGAACTTAATGGCCAAATAAAAAGCTCATTAAGATTATTGTGGTATTCACAATGTTGCTTAAACCATTGCAAATATATTGTGCATATTCAGGAGAAAAAAAAAAATCACCTAGTTGATATCGCATAAAAAATAATACTAAAATAAATAAATATCAGCTAAACAGGTCATGTCATTAACATTGGCATCAATGTGCAGAAAACTAATTTCATGAATGAAATTAGAAAATCTGCATGCACAATCTACTTTAATTACATTCTGTACACTGTATGACACATTTCGCAAGACACCGGGTCATCACACCATAGCGGTAGCATTATTTTACACCAAACAAAGGTGATTTGTGAAACACACACCACATAGATTCCCTCATGAACGGACTCCATCCGTAAAGTCCCTCAACAGCTTGAATTGTAGTTTGTTTGTATACAGTGATCCTCATGGTAATGTCCCAGCAGATTAAAGATCTGAAAACATTTCTCCCTTGGGTCTAGCTCATATTACTCTCCTGTAGCTACATTTTCTTGTCAAAATTGTGTCAGTACTTCTGGTGTACACACACAAACAAACAATACCACCTGTGCTGCTATAGGAAACTGATCTCAGAGCAAAATCCTTTTAAAAAGGTCCCTGGCAGACAGGGAGAGCTAGTGAAAACAGGGCTTCTCTTTCTGTCACATTATCTCCCTCTCTCAACACTGAAGGGTTCATCAAAGACGTGTCATACTGATTTCAGAGCCACTGATCAGCGTGCGATTCCTTCCTCTAATCTAATTGTGCCACAAAATGGAAATCATCAGAGCCAATTTAACAGCTCCGACTCGAAGTATAAGCACATACATCCGCTTCCCTCTTCATTCATCTGCACAAGTACATCTGCCTGGTTTAGACTCCTCCACTCAAAGGGTTACTAATTGGAGCTTGAATCCCATGATGGCTATGCTTTTTACCAGGAAAGAGAGGGGGAGGGCAGGAGAGGGCAGAATTGGTGGGGATGAGACGCACAAGAAAACACTTCCTGCTTTTTTTAAATGAAAGCCCCAGCTTGCCCTTGTAGGAATGGTACGCATCTGTCCAGCGTGGGGACCCCTATCATCAGTGGATCCCAACTCATCCAACACTTAGACATGGCACAGCAACAGGTGGGCCATTCCCACAGTATGGTGACAAACATTATATAATAGCCATTAATTAATAGCCAAATCATTTATTAAATATTATGAAATGGTTTCTATATTACACTGTATAGTATATCGTTTTGCTTTTTTTATTTTTATTTAAAGCGCCTGGCAAATCCATTGTTGCATGTTTACATGACAATTTATGTGATAATTCATATATAAAAGTTAAATAACTTAAATATGTGCGCGTCTGTGTGTGTGTACACTTAAATACTTACTTAAATTTAAAAACACATTTTGTAAGATGGAGATCCAGGTGTTTACAAAACTTGATATAAGCTAAAGTCTGGCCTTTGAATGATCTAAAATGTATATAACCTACGGTGGCTTGAGACTTCTTGTAACTTGAACAAGCGACATTTTCGGAAGGCAAACACGGTAAGCTGTTAGTTGACCACATCCTGGCTGACAGTGTGCAAAGTTGAGTAGGTTTAGCTGTGAGCAGGACAGCACAGGGCTGGGCGGTGTTTATTACTGTGCTAACATGGTTTGTGGTTTCGAAACATGCGAAATAATGTGTTAGAAAGAAGCCTGCAGTTGCCACTGTATTATTAGGCCTCGGCGATGCAGAGCGTGGTGTGCATGTTACATTAAGGTTAACGCGAGATCAAGAGGGGTTTAATAAGCTGTAGCATCTGTGATTTGCCATGAAATTGAATACATTTATAAAAGGTAATGCTGAAGTAGAAATTGCTGCTGATTAATTGGAACGCTGTGTAATGTGAATACAAAATGGAATCAAAAGTAATTTCCTGCGTTATTTATCAGTCAATAATGTCAGGCGTGCAGTCGGCTCATTAAGCGAGTATGACATGATGGGGAGGAAAGAAAACTCGCTCGTTCCACTCCGCCATGAATCCAAACAAACAGGCCATTTATTATGGGGGCAGAAATTGATTGTTTTTCGAGAGAAGCTCACTGCATCAATCCAGTAGTGATATTTTCCGAGGGAGAGAAAGGAGCTGTCTCCCGCCGCTATTCCCCAGCGCTCTGTCGCGGCTAAGCTGCTTAATCATGATAACCCGTAGTAAATGTTTTTGCTTTTCCAGACACATTATCTACTTTACAGATGAGAAATCTGGTTTCATGGATTAAGAGCGATGCCATAACAGGAAATACTTGTGGGGTTAACCTTGCCGGATGGCTTCAAAGCCAGCCTGTTAATTCAAACTACTTCCTGAGCCCAAAAGATAAGATCCACACAGAAGAGAAGACAGAGATGGTTTGTGTGTGTTTTAAGTGCAGAACAAAGCGGGGTAAAATGACTATGGGTGAAAAACGATTACTTTCTTGACTTATTTGGATGGTTTTCAAATACACAAAGGGAAATATATATATATATATATATATATATATATATATATATATATATATATATATATATATATATATATATATATATATATATATATATATATACACACACACACACACACACACACACACACAGTGAGGAAAATAAGTATTTGAACACCCTGATTTTTTGCAAGTTCTCCCACTTAAAAATCATGGAGGGGTCTAAAATTGTCATCATAGGTGCATGTCCACTGTGAGAGACATAATCTAAAAAAAAAAAATCCAGAAATCACAATGTATGATTTTTTAACTATTTATTTGTATGATACAGCTGCAAATAAGTATTTGACCACCTGAGAAAAACAATGTTAATATTTGGTACAGTAGCCTTTGTTTGCAATTACAGAGGTCAAACGTTTCCTGTAGTTTTTCACCAGGTTTGCGCACACTGCAGGAGGGATTTTGGCCCACTCCTCCACACAGATCTTCTCTAGATCAGTCAGGTTTCTGGCTTCTGTCGCTGAGAAACACGGAGTTTGAGCTCCCTCCAAAGATTCTCTATCGGGTTTAGATCTGGAGCCAGAACCTTGATATGCTTCTTACAGAGCCACTCCTTGGTTATTCTGGCTGTGTGCTTCGGGTCATTGTCATGTTGGAAGACCCAGCCTCGACCCATCTTCAATGCTCTAACTGAGGAAAGGAGGTTGTTCCCCAAAATCTCGCAATACATGGGCCAGGTCATCCTCTCCTTAATACAGTGCAGTCGCCCTGTCCCATGTGCAGAAAAACACCCCAAAGCATGATGCTACCCCCCCATGCTTCACAGTAGGGATGCTGTTCTTGGGATGGTACTCATCATTCTTCTTCCTCCAAACACGTTTAGTGGAATTATGACCAAAAAGTTATATTTTGGTCTCATCTGACCACATGACTTTCTCCCATGACTCCTCTGGATCATCCAAATGGTCATTGGCAAACTTAAGACGGGCCTTGACATGTGCTGGTTTAAGCAGGGGAACCTTCCGTGCCATGCATGATTTCAAACCATGACGTCTTAGTGTATTACCAACAGTAACCTTGGAAACGGTGGTCCCAGCTCTTTTCAGGTCATTGACCAGCTCCTCCCGTGTAGTTCTGGGCTGATTTCTCACCTTTCTTAGGATCATTGAGATCACGAGGTGAGATCTGGCATGGAGCCCCAGTCCGAGGGAGATTGACAGTCATGTTTAGCTTCTTCCATTTTCTAAAGATTGATCCAATAGTGGACCTTTTTTCACCAAGCTGCTTGGCAATTTCCCCGTAGCCCTTTCCAGCCTTGTGGAGGTGTCAATTTTGTCTCTAGTGTCTTTGGACAGCTCTTTGGTCTTGGCCATGTTAGTAGTTGGATTCTTACTGATTGTATGGGGTGGACAGGTGTCTTTATGCAGCTAACGACTTCAAACAGGTGCATCTAATTTAGGATAATAAATGGAGTGGAGGTGGACATTTTAAAGGCAGACTAACAGGTCTTTGAGGGTCAGAATTCTAGCTGATAGACAGGTGTTCAAATACTTATTTGCAGCTGTATCATACAAGTAAATAGTTAAAAAATCATATAGTGTGATTTCTGGATTTTTTTTTGTAGATTATGTCTCTCACAGTGGACATGCACCTACGATGACAATTTCAGACCCCTCCATGATTTCCAAGTGGGATAACTTGCAAAATAGCAGGTTCAAATACTTATTTTCCTCACTGTATGTATGTATGTATATATATATATATATATATATATATATATATATATATATATATATAGATATATAGATATATAGAGAGAGAGAGAGAGAGAGAGAGAGAGAGAGAGAGAGAGAGAGAGAGAGAGAGAGAGAGAGAGAGAGAAAATAAGAAAATGTATCTCTAAACTAATCGCCTAGCGTTGAATGTAGTAAATAATTAACAGATCATTCAAATAGGCCACTGGTTTGTAAGAGAGCATTTCTACACTTCATTACCTACTGTGTGGCAGAAGACATATTATACACTACTGTTAAAGTTTTTTTTTGCTGCTTTTATTCAGAAAGAAATTGATCAAACATTTTTAATGTTAAAAAAGACTTCTATTTCAAAATAAATGTTGTTCTTTTGAACTTTCCATTCATCTAAGAATACTAAAAATCATGTATCAAGGTCGTGTGTCATGTAACTTGGTGAGCATTAAGAGACTTATTTCAAACATACCCACCCCAAACTTTTGAACGGTAGTGTATATTATGTCAGTATATTTCACCATTTAATATCTTAGGAAATTTCATCAAATCGGTTGTATCATAATTCATTTAAAACAACTTGTTAAAGCGCAGCTAATTAACTTAAGCTTATCTGAGAATCCTACGCTATTTCAAACTCTTTTATTGACAACGTGTTTTTCGTCCTCAATTAGATCCATTTCAAATTGTACAGTGTTATTAAAAATCAAAAAAAGCAAAGGAAAAAGAAGAAAAGACTTCTTTCTGAGAAAGATCCTAGGGCAGAAATGCCCCCACATCACATCCTGATGTGCATATACCCACCAGCTGCGCTGCTTCAAATTCATATTGAAGCGTATCGTGGAGCCCGCAGCCTTGATCCAGCTCTGTTCTCATTAATGGAGCTGTTTGAATATTCATGCAGCGGAGCGCTGGAAACTCCAGAGCCATCCACAGCACCCAAAACTGTGGGGAATTCAGCACTTACCATTAACAGGCCTAATAAAAGCACCACGCCTCCGCGATTGTTATGGGTAATTCTAAGCGCTCATTAGTATTTCTGTGTGAAAAGTATAAGAAAGTACTAATTTATTAATATCATTCAATTCATATACAATAAATGTGTATTGTCATGGAATTAAACATAACTACTGGCGGAAAATATGCTTAACTAAGAGAAAAGGCTAAGAAATAACACTTTTAATATCATGTAACGTCAATACTAAGATGTGAATTAATTCAATAGCAGTCCCTGCTCTGATGAATGATGATCTGTTGAATCCTTTAATGGATCCGACTGACATCTGAGATACTGATAGAGTCAAGCACACAGATCGGAGCGGGAATCTTGTCCTTTCAGATTAATTTATTCACCCACTTCCTCATCTCATCCTCTTTTGCTCTTCCTGTTCGATGACTCACATCTTCCAGCAAACCACAGATGCTGAGCCCATCAAGAAGCGCATCACGACGTCACCTTGTTATGTCACAGCCTAATAGCTCTTTTAATAGTTTCTTGTCAGTGGCTCCATAAATAGGAACAAGACAGTCTGTGAAGCTAAGAGGTCCTGTTATAGGGTAAATACTTTACAGTTTGCCATTAGGATACATGGGTGTTTCTCCAACTCTGGGCATTATGAACTTTGGAAAATAAATGCTCTCTGTCATTTGCATTACATCTCAATTCCATTTTGTGGTGGAAATTAAATTTTAAACATTTTTGAAATATAATGGCTGCCTCTTTTGTCTTGAGGATAATCTCATACTGTAGCTCCCACTGAGTACCCTAAACAGACACAATTGAATAATAATAATAATCGAATATGAACTTTTTGCATAATTTGACAAAATTACAGTTTGATTAGAAATGATGCACACAAAGAATTTATACCTTGATTTTTCTGTATTTTCTACTACATCACATATCATACTTGGTACACTCATTTTTGAAAAAGAAACATTTTTGTTCAGTGTTGTGGACATGATGGAAAATTATTATCTTGACAAAAAGTGTAAAAATGTGATTCACCTCTTAAACTCTGCGGACCCTGTACAGGGAATGTCCGGAATGACATCAAGTATATACTTTAAATATTAAATGTCTTTGGAGGAGCTCTGACCTCATATGTGGTACCATTTGAAAGCTCTACATGCATCACTTTGGCATTTGTTTTACACAAAGTAACATATTTATAGTAGATTACTCTGGGACCATTTCCGCCTGGGTTTGGCCTACCCAAATTGAACCCTCCCTTCAGATCCATTTGAATAAATCTTGCATACAACATGTTACAGACCAAAGTCTTTTTCCCAGTATTTTCGGGAATCTAGTGGAAACAGCCCAAACTGTCTGCAGGGTGATAGAGCAAACAGGGCCTGAGTTACACACTTTCAAAACTGAATTTATAACCAAAAAATCTAAAAGCGTCTCTATTTTTGGGGGGTGGGAGACAACATATACTTACATGTTTATCACTTTTAGCACTGGTTTATGCAACTTCAAAGTGCTTCCTGTAAAATGACACCACAATTGTGTATTTAGACCACTGTATGTGGGTATGGGAAGCTTTTCAATTTGGGTAGGCTAAATCCAGGCGGAAATCCCAAAAATGGTCCCAGAGCTCAAGTCTGAGCAAGACAAACAAGTCTGACATTTTATTCTAAAATGTTCAATATGTAATTTCATTTCCAACTGTGTGTCAGTCATATATATTTTTTTTATTAATATATTTAATAAATCGTAATTTTATAATGGATTTCCATAGTGTTTGATTAAAAGTTTGAGTTTGGTACAAGGGTAAAACCATGAAATCTCAACATTTACTAAAAATATTTAAAAAAAATTATGAAGGTAAAACATTTTCAAAAGCATGTGACCTTCATACAACAAATATATATATATATATATATATATATATATATATATATATATATATATATATATATATATATATATATATATATATATATATATATATATATATATATATATATATATATATATTATTTTCTTTTTTTTAACAAACCTCTGGGACATTTTAGTGCCCAAAGTTGAAGAAACACCCAAATAAAATCTTGATTTAAACCTCTTACATCAAGCTTTTTGTTTTAAATGTTTAGCCAAAAGGAAAGATCAGATAAATGAAGGTCAGATGACGCCTACATGTATTTGCTACTCACTGCTCTGCACCGACATTTCCTAAACATGTTCTAAACATGACCACAGCATCCAGCCAGGAGGCTTAAGGCCACAGTTATGGATGAAGCATGTCTTGTTTATATGAGGGAGGGTGTGTGTGTGTGTGTGTGTGTGTGTGTGGGAGTACAGCTGCATTGCTGCTGCCTTTTTCAGCAGGTGCCCTGGAGGCTGGATGATGGGCCTCAGCCAGGTGTGCCAGATTTTAGCCAAAAAACAACTCGATTTGAAAACAATATACAAATAAATCAGAGGCCGCTTGTTAACATAATTTTCCAGAGGAAAGCAAATGGAAAAAAATTATAACTCAGGGCTAAGACATTTCATGTTTCACCGAGCATGCTTCCAAACATGTCTCACAAAAAGATTTTAAAGGACTAGAAAGAAAAAAAAAAAGAAAAAAAAAGTATAAAGCCAAACACAAGAAAAGATAAAAGGATATTCGGGTGTTCGGTATACATGCCTACCAAAAGCTGAAATATGCTAACCAACACCAGCGCCGACTCTCAGAGTGTGAAAAACAAAGAGCAAAAAAACGAGCTTGGGTGTGCAAGAGAAAAATAACCTACAACCTATTTTGCTTTCTGGAAAAACCTAAGTGCTTTCTGAAAAACGACATGCAAGCGGGTTCACATTCAAGCTCTAGACAGACACGGAAGAAGGGATTTGCGTAAACGCGCACATCATTACCCATCTACAATTGCAGGTGATGTAAAACGAGCAATCGTTCTGAGAGAAGTGCGAATCCCTCCTTCCCCAATCCCCCGCTCTTGACATCTGCTCTATGCCCAAACATCTGCATAGTGTTACTTCAACTCTTCTCACACACATCGCTGGGATCTGCCAACCCAACCGCCGCCGCTAATAAATGACGAGGTGAATTGTGGCTTTGAAGGAAACTTTATCTCTTCTTTTTGGGGCCCCAAAAGTACTCATAAATCTTAGGAAAAGACAATATTAAGCATACCAAAGACTGTGCTTTTAGCCGTACAAACATGGGTGAAAAGAAGTTCAGGGTAATATCGTCTCACTTAGCTAACCCCTGTATTGGGCGCCAAGGCCCTGATTGACTCAAGGGAAGGACTTTAAGTAAATTGGAGAATGAGATCAATAGCACAAGATATATTCAATGTCATTTAGCATTTAAAACATTCACCATGCTTCAAAACCACTGCCTCATTCAGATAGATCTCAGCATGTACTTGATACAGTATTTAACACTCTGTGATATTTTATTGATCCTGTCATAACGGCAGAATCATCCCGCTCTCGTACTCGGATCCGTGTAGTAACGTGTGAGTCTCAATGCTCAACGCATTAAAAAACGATCAGCTGCAACTCGGGTGTCTCTGCACTTCATTTACTCGTGGAAATTTCACGGCCGTGGCACATGAATGTTTCAGCTGGAGTGTCTGGTAGATCAGCGATCCCGTGTCTGAGGTGACGTGAAGGAGGGGTTTCTCGGAGCTGGGTAACTAACCCTTAACAAGAGGCCTGGAGACCTCCAGCGGTATCCACTTATCATCTCTAAATATTAGCCTGACCTCTCAGCCGGTCGCTTCCTCCCCGGGGGCAAGCAGGAAGAGGGGTTTCCATTGGCTGTGGAGAGCACTCCGTCAGATCAAACGTTGATCTAACACGCGACTCCACGAGGCTTTGATCGTTTTGAGTCCTATTCAGTGACAGGAAAGGATTGTGTTTGAAGGAGGTTTTTGAGCGCGAGAGTGTGTGTACACTTTAGAGGCATCGACTGTGCTTGAGTGCTGTTCCTCTGAGTGTGTGCATTTACTGGAACTATTGGAGAGCACTTGCTTTTATGAAAATGTCCTTGCAAATGTAGTAAAACCTGCTGGTCTCATCTGTACAAAATATTAATTTAATGGTCAATAATTGTTTAATAAAATGCATCATAAAAATAAATAAACAAATCGTACAGACCCCAAACTTTTGAATGATTGTACAGTAACACAAAATAGTAATTGATGTACACTGTGACTAAATGAGAGTAAAACCTAAATCACATGTCACAGGAGATGCCATAACGTCACATTATAACACCCGACCCACATGCACTCAGCTAATGATGCTTCAATTATACTGCAAACATGCCTCCACCGGGTATATAGCCTCCTATTCCCAACCAGCACAAATGCCTTCCTGATTCACAGCAAATTAGACACATGGCAAATAATACCTTACTGGCTGCTGTTGTGTTTGCACTATGCATACATAAATTAATTGGTAAAAGGGGGGAGTGGGGCTAATGGTTAAGATGCAACGTGCGTATAATTGTACAATTAGGCTCTTATCATCATGTAGGACCTCGCCATTACTGACTGCTATTAGAGAAAAATAATAAAACGGTAAACAGATTATAAGTGCAATTTTATTGCTAGGTGAAATTGATAGATTCATTTAGCAAGGGTTTATGATTAATTCCGGCTCTCCCTCAGTATAGCAGTCTGGACCACAAAATGCGTCCGCCGTAAATATTAGAAACACGTGGACAATCTTTGGTTGGCCACTCTCTCTCACTAAGTGGAGCTGGATATATTGTAACCCTAGCCAAAAAAACAAAAAACAGATGCTGTGTTAATTGTGTTAAATATTTTTAATGCACTAATATAAATGTATATATTTAATATATAGTTATATAGAAATTGACATGTTATTTTTGACAGTCCTAAATAATATAAAATAATATAATATAAAATAAAAAAATTATTAAATATACAAAATATATTTTTATAATTTTTTATAAATAAAATATAATATATAAAGATATAAATAAAATAAAAAATAAAAATATAAAAAAATAAAATAAAAAATATATACTATAATATAATGGCATTTCTAGTCCTAGTATTGACTACTAAAATATTAGTATTGTGACACTCTAGTAAGCAGCACTATTTAATTTTCATCTCACAATCCACCGTAGTGACCAGCCTGCAGTGACGGGGCTGCCAGTCATTTTCTTTCCCTCACTAGCTGGATTTGCATTGTGTGATCTTTCTGGGCGAAATTGAGTGAGGTGGGGTGGGGTGGGGGGATACAGTTTGGCGGGCAGCTGACGCCAGATTCAGCTCAAGGTCAGCAGGAGGGCTACCTGAGTGCGAGCGTGTGTGTGTGTGTGTGTGTGTATGTCTGAGCAAAAGCAGCAATACCTACGTGGGAGGGATGGCATTGCGAGTCACCTCGCTGAAATCATCAGCAGAGCCCTTGTGAACGAGGTGTCATTATGAGTATGAAATACAACCAACCCCCAACCCGGTGCCCAATTTTGTTGCCAGGGAACTCTGATGTCTGATTGGTGAAAAAAAGGAATAGGAAAAAACAGAGGGAGAGGGTGATAGAGAAAAAAAGAGAGAGAGAGAGAATAATGCCACTTCAGGGTGTAGGCTGCCATACTGCTTGCTGTATCAGTTAATGGTTTCTCTCTCCTGCTCTGCTGACAGTATTTTAGACGTAGCTCAGCCTGCTTTGTGTGCACCATAGCACTTACAGGTCTGAAAGCACATGCTAGGCAAATGCACAATGTGAAAAGTGAGCTATAGATAGTGTTAGAAGGAAAAACAGACAGAGAGAGAGAATGAGTGTTTCTTTTTCACAGGTGACACTTCCTTTCACTGCTTCCTCCACGGCACAGCCACATCCTCTCTGGACGAAGCATCCACTCAGTGGAACTGGCACACGCCTGCAAGTGTCAAGAGCGCCTCTTTTATGTCCCTGGGCTATTCTAGAACCATCTGCAGCTGGGGCCTCTGAGGCCCATTGGACCCCGCTTTTAATTATCTTCATCTCTCTCACACTTCACCACACCCCCGTTTCTATTTCCTCCCTCCCTCTAAATGTGAATACGTACACACCTTATACGGGGGAAAAATTGCTCCTGTTTCTTTAAGACAATGATTGTATGTGGGTGCCTTCAGAGACTGCGTGTTCACTCACAGCAGAGACAAATGACATGCTGAGGTTAATGCTCAGGTGTAATACACAAACAAATTTGAGCTTTCTTGTGTTTATGATGAGAAGAATGGTTTAAAGGGCTAGTACACTTAAAAATGAACATTCTGTGATCAATTACTTGCTTATTTTTTCAGGTAATATTTATTTTTTACTTTATTTCAAATAACGAAAATGCTTTTTGAATAACGTTTTTTTGTAAAAAAAAAAACTTTTTTATTACTGATTGTTTATTTGAATAATTACTTATATAATTAATATAATATATGGCTCCATATAATCGCTTACATTTTATTGTTTATGATGAAAAGGACGATTTAAAGGGACAGTAAACCTAAAAATGCTGTGAACATTTACTCACCCTCATGTTGTCCCAAACATGTATGCGTTTTTTTTTTGCGTGGAAAAGAAAAGGAGATATTTAGTGGAATGTGCACTCTTTTTCCAGACAGTGAGAAAGAGCAATTCAGACATGGTGCTAAATACCTTCCTTTAACATAAAGGGGAGTAATTGATGACAGAATTACATTTTTAAGACTATCCCTTTAAAAGACATTTGACCATATTTTCACATTCCAATAAAAATCAGAAGAGAATAATGCAATCCACTGCACAACTGGTCCTGTGAATGTGCTCAGTCTCTGAAATCCATCTCCATTTTTGGTGTGTGTGTGTGTTTTTTGCAGCTCTGTTCCTGTCTCTCATTACTGCTCACTGAAGAACACTCTGCCTCAGGATTCTGATTTCCTAGCAACAGCCTGCCACCAAACATTTGGCACAAGTTCAACACCCCTCCCTACCTCATCTTCCCTCCCCTCTTTCTCTTCTCCAGTGAAAAATGGCTGTTCCTGCCTGCATGCTGTCCTCTGCCATGCCACGGTGGCAGAGCGGCACGCTGCCCGGCCCGGCCCGAGCCTCTATTAACTCTCATCTCATCCAATTGCACCATTCTGTAGTGGGCACACTGGGAGTCGGAGGAAGGCATCATTAATCAGTGCTTTACCGCACAAACTCCCTCACGCTAATCTGATTTACAGATGAATGAAACTGAGGAAAGAGGGAAGGGAGCAGAAGAAATGAGGGGAACAACAATCGAGAGCGTTGCCGTTAATATTTACAGAGCTTGCAAGGCGGCACAGTATTGATATTTCCCAAACACTCTGGTTGGGATTTGTTCTAACCTCTAACACTAAGTATTAGTGTATTAAGTATAACTTGTCCAATTAATTTAGCCCGAACTACATGAAGAGCGAATCCAAACACCATTTTATTGATAGTTTCAGCTTTACTGCTGTAAACTAGATGAGGTGGAGTCTGTTTTTTTATTTTATTTTTTACTTTATGTCTAAATTACTGTAAATGTATGATATAATGTTATTTTTTTTATTTGCTTATTAAAATTAAATTAAGCAAAATAGAGATAAATACAATGTATACTATAAAATAGATACAATATAAAAAATACTAATATATTTACATATGTTGTTTCATTATTTGCATAAAGAAATAAAAGGAATTAATTTTTTATATTATTTAAATATATAAATACTATATAAAATATTTATACTAATAAAACACTATAAACATGTATACATTTGCTTCCAGAATCATTATATTGGTTGTTTCATCCTTGCATATATTTATTTCAAATTATTATAAAATCACCCTTACACTTTACAGTACATGTGCATTGATTCTTGAGCAGCAGCTGACTAAGTCATGTGCTAAATGTCAATACAACATAAAAGCACAAAAAAACATTCATGCAGAAGCAAAGCCCAAGACTTATTTTTACCAATCTGTACCACTATTATTCTTATGCCTTGCAAGCATTGGTATTTCCTTCAGGAAATGCATATCTAGACTCTCAATAGAACACTATCAGGGTAAATTAAAATCAATCCCTGAGGTTAAAGTGAGAGAGTTGCATGGTTTCATGTTCACACAGGGATGTCTTCCACTCTGAACACAAGGTCAATGGAGATTACAGCTCAAGGAGGCCTCCCTTATCACTGCACAGAAGCATGCCACAGTGCATTAAGTGGAAATGGTGCTGGATGGTCTCCACTCAGCCCTCTTTAAAAAACAATCTCAGCAAAATGCACCGCGGAGGACTATCGAGCACACCTCTGCACTCATGATTCACAATATGTCCTTGTTTACCATTAAATGAGTAAATCTAGCTGGTTACGGAGAGGTACTTAGGTGGAAAATGGAGCAGCTCTGATTGATACCATGATACGGTACAATTTTAGGGCCATGACTTCATAAATAGCAGATAAGAATTCTGGCAGTGGACTGGGGTGCCGTAACAATGTGCTCTCCCATAATGTCAAGGGAGCTATGAGAGAATCGGACCAGATCTGAAGTAGTCTAGTGTAAGAGCTCTCTAAGGGGGTGGACTGAGGATTGACCACCACTGTATTGTGATCTCACAGATGGGCTCAAACGGTTGCCAATTACATGGCAATTACATATTTGCACAGCCACAAATTATAAATCCAGCCTAACTCACTACAAACCCAGCCAACATATGTTGCATTTTAAATGAACTGGGATTTAATTCAATTCATCACTTTTACGCAGAAGACCCAAAATGTGGATTAATTACAGTTTCAGGTATTAATATACATTTCCCGTTTCGATCCTGATTCACCAATTCTTTGTTTGACTCAATTAGTGTTAAATTAAAATCAAGTTCTTAAAATAGCAGCAAGTTATAGATAGACAGGTAGGTAGACAGGTGGGTAGACAGGTAGGTAGACAGGTGGGTAGACAGGTAGGTAGACAGGTAGGTAGACAGGCAGATAGATAGGCAGATAGATAGATAGATAGATAGATATATAGATAGATAGATATATAGATAGATAGATAGATAGATAGATAGATAGATAGATAGATAGATAGATAGATAGATAGATAGATAGATTGATTAACATGAACCTAAAATTAGCAATATATTTGTTACAGCATTTATCAATATTAAAATGCTAGTTCACAGTCCATTACCTAATGTTAACAAATACAACTTTTGATTTTAATAATGTATTTGTAAATGTTGAAATTAACATTAACTAAGACTAATAAATGCAGTAGAAGTACTCTTTGTGCAAACAGAGAAGAGATACGAGAGCGAGAGAGAGCGAGAGAGAGAGAAAGATGTGGCTTGATGCATAACATGGACAGACTGGCTGGTGCCACAGCCTGTGATGGTTATATGGAAGAGGAAATCACTTACATAATCCTACGTCAGTCGAATACAGAGACTCCCAGATAACAAGCAGGACTACGAATAAGAGCACTCAGTTTATTTGATCAACCGGCCTGTTTTCAGTTTCTCAGTTCAAACAATCAAGATCTGACGCCCAGCCAAAATAAGCACTGGAGGTCCCTTCTCAGAAACAAGTGCGTGTAGAACAAAGAGGAAGTCCGTAGAGACTTTGACCGCCGGGAACTCGTCGGTGCTCCTGCTGTGGTCAAGTCGGCTCCCTTAGGGACCTGGTCCATCTCTACTTGCCCACCAAACTGAGACCAGGGGCAGAATTCATTAATGGTCGCTCCACCATTAAGGTGGGAGAAGATCTACTCCAGTAATGAAGTTTCTCTGGCTGGATAATCAATTCTCACACTTCTAGACCATCACCGGGCTGCCTCTGGCCAGAAAGAGAGTGAGCGAGAACAAGAAAAATGGGGGGCTGGAGTGGCTGTGCAGCTTGGCCAAATGCATTAAACATGTCTGTAGAGAGGACACCTGGAGAAACTGCTATCACAACTCGGTTTGGACCTGTGGAGGAAAAACAAGCCTGCTCGCTGGGACGCTCAACACTCCAATCTCAGTTGAAATTTGAACCTCGGACAGACTGAGCAGGGCATCACAACAGAAACTATCACCTCTCCCTCAGGATCGCTGTCAAACAAGCACTACCGAAAAGCCTAGGCTGACAAAATAGGGACAAGACTTTCAATAAACACTGGAATGTGCTTTCTCGTTCACTTTCTTTCTCTGCCAGTGAGGACAGCCATTCATCCAAGGGCATGACTTGATGCAAGAAGCAACAGCAACAGCAAAGAAGCATCAGGGACAGCGAAGAAGCAACAGCGACAACAAGCTGATGAAGCGACAGAGCCATCAGGGCACTTTCCCATCAACATTGACATATTCAGTCAAGTTCGAAAACACAAAGGCCGTCAACACACAACGGCTCCTCAATATTCATGTATAGCCTCGAGCTTCCCATTCACCAAACGACTGTGAGATGAAAAACGTTTAATCAGGGACAAAAATTATTTGATTAGAGTGTCACATTACAATGGCTGCCAAATTGAGCTTCAAAGACTGCTTCGAGGTTAATCACAGGCCTACAATACAGGTATTCAACAAATGATGTCAGAGTCCGTGTGGATGCCAGACTTTCCCTCGATGAATGGAGCTTACAGCAGGTACAGACCCACATGGAGAGCCATCCCAATCACATTTGCAATGGCTCATTAACAATAAGGTCAGAGTGTAATGGGGTCGCTCGTTTCACACCAACCTTGATTAACAGTAATTACGAGCAGCGGCTTTTTGCATCTATCTCTTCTCACAGTGTGTACTCAGAATTAACCAGCACAGTTGACTGACGGAGCGGACAAGCACTTAGACAAACTTGTTTTTTCAAGGGCTTAAGGTGCATGCAGTAAATGTAAGCATCGGTCTAACCGGTGACCTTCAGAATGAGTCATTCCGCCCCCTTGTGACCTGTCGATCTATAGACTCTCACAGGTCAAAGAGCACGCTGCGGCATGCCGACTGACTTCATTCACAGCCTTGCAGTACCAGTTACGTCCCTTCAGAACTTCATGCATTGATGCATTGCAGGGGTTGGGACAGAAATTACATACTCTAGATGACAGGCCTGGTTTCACAAACAGAGATTAGGCCTTAGTTCAATTTGGGCATTTAAGTAGCTTTTTTTAAACGTGCCCTAAACTGGTGTGCATCTTGAGTCAAAACAAATGCACTGACATACTTTAATATATGTTTGTGCAAGTCGCTTTCAGTTAAAACAGCTGTAACACACAGTTTAGTCTAGGACTAGCTTAAGCCTTGTCTGTGAAACCGGGGGATAACTCTCTTATGCTTCATCAGTGGAAAAAAAAGTTGCACCCTTGGCTGCAATCTGATAGCTTGGTTCAAAAAAGAATAAAAAAACTGCCAAAAACTGAATTGTAACACTTTACATCACATGGTAACAAACTGCAAAAAAGGCAAAAGTGTCAAGAGGGGCATTTCTACTTACAGCGATGTAGTAAACTTGGGCTTTCTCAACAAGCTTCCAGTTCTCCTCCAGATCGAGGTGCTTCTCTTTTTTGTAGCAATTAGCAGCAGCAAGATTTGCAACAAGAGATCTAACAGAACAAAAAACAAAACTACAGTACATTAAACTGTCAGAGTATAAAGTCAAGATTATAAACAAATCATTTGCAGAGTAAGCCATTATTTTTCAGCAAAAAGTGCTTGAATATTACTGTGGTGGGTAGCGAGGCTGAGGGACCGTGAGAACGGGACGCGCTGCAGCGGTCTCGTGTCTCACGGAGGAGTGACGGAGCATAAAGGAGGAGCGACGACAGTGAAGGACGAGAGAGGACCAGGCCTGGATTTTGTGTTGTGTTTTATTTACGTTTTGTTTTTGTATGTAGGCGGCAGTCGGCCGTGAGGGGCTGCCGCCGCCATTTTATTTTGTGTTTGTTTGTATGTAGGCGGCAGTCGGCCGTGAGGGGCTGCTGCCACCATTTTATTTTGTATTAAATTTGTTGAATGTTCACCGGTTCCCGCCTCCTTCTTCCCATACAATCGAACTCCGTTACAATTACCTAAAAGGATTTATTTAATGAAAATATAATTTCCAGCTTCCATTATTAAAAATTAAAAATCTTTTAAATTGTGTTTTTGTAACAATTCTTTGTTACATTTTAATAATATATGGTGGATGAGGAGATTCCCCCCTTCTATGTAAAGCGCTTTGAGTGCCTAGAAAAGCACCATATAAATGTAACACTTTTTATTATTATTATTATTATTATTATTATTATTATTATTAATATTGTTACATATATACAGTACACAAATCATATATTTAGTGCTGGGGAAACATTTACCTTGATGAATCGCATCCAAAATAAAAGTTTGTGTTTACATAATATATGTGTGTGTAGTGTGTATATGTATATATAAATACACACACATGCAAGAAAAATGATATATTTTTTATAAAAAAAAAATTTATATACAAGATAAATGTTATATACACAGTATATACATGCAAATATTTCTTAAATATATACACGCATGTGTGTGTGTGTATAATTATATATACACATATTAATTATACACCGTATACACACGTATATTATGTAAACACAAATTAATCGAAACTAAATCACAATAAATTTTTATATAATATAAGTACATATTCCTATACATTTCTGACACACACAAAAATGTGTAATTTAAATATATTTAAAAAAAATTATGTATATGTATTATGTTTAGTGGTGGAGTCATATGTGCATCTAAAACGGGCCAGCAGCCAAAAAATAAAAAATAAAAAGCAGCAAGATAAATTTCCCAGGAAGAGACAAAATTACGATTTAAATACCTAAATAAAATGTTTCAGAATTTTTCTTCTCCAGAAGGTTTTGGATCAAAATTGTATCTTGAAATTATTATCATTATATGACCCTAAGGCACTGTCTATTTCTCATAAAACCAGTGCCCATTTCCTTCTCTTAAATGGATTTATATGAAAGAAACCACATAATGCAGTAGAGAAACCAACTCTATCTTCAGGGTGATTGTGTAAATTTTGTAGCTCCTTGAAAACGTGCTGCTGCTGTAACTTTGTAAATTGCTGTAGGCTGAATAAGGCTAACATATGGACTATAGTTTTCTAAACAGCTGCTTTGTGTCAGCTCTGCCAGAATTAAATATCAACACACTTTTTTCTTTATTTTTCTTCTTTTTATTTAAGTGCAAATGCCTTACAAGACCTTTCCCATAAATAAATGAACAAACAAATCAATAATGCAGGAGAACTGCAACGTCCACCGGGACTGCTGTTTCTCCATTAACCTCCCGGTGGTACTCGTATCAACAAAAACAACTAATTCCACTTTGAAAAACAACCAGTCTCATTATTCACTTGTTACTGAGAGGATGCGGTCCCAACAGGCCAGCCGCTACAATGAAGCAGCATTAGCCTTACAGAAGCAGCACTGCTATGCACAGTCAGGCCACAAATGAGAATCAATAGACCTGCGGTTATGGCTTTTGGAGGAAAAGTAAAGAGGTTTGATAGAAATGGCAGACAGAGTATTTAGGTGCATGCTTGTTAAAAAGGGTTCGAAGAGAATATAAGTGTAAATCAAGGAACCAGAAATATGTACACACAGAGATATATATATATATATATATATATATATATTAGGGCCGGGACTTTAACGCGTTAATTAAGATTAATTAATTACGGGACTTTAACGCGTTAATTAAGATTAATTACGCAAAAATTAAATAACATAATTTTAACCACACTTATTTTTGCACCGCGGAACGTTTTTCAATGAATGAGTTTCGACGAACCGATTATACTGGAGCAACAACTAGCGTTCTTGACAACAACAAACCACAGTGAACATGAACGAAGAAGCTGACGAGACCGATTTGCTTGACCCCGTGGATGGGAAATTTTGTTTTAAAAAACGAAAGGATGGAAGCGTCGACAAGAGCATGGTTGTGTGCAAGCTACGCAATAAAGGAATTTGCTTATCACCGCAGCACATCGAGCATCAAATATCACCTCAACGCAAAACACATAGGAGTTAGCGTGACCCGACTCCGAGTAAAGTTACAAGTAAATATCTAAATTACAAGTTACAAGTAAATATGCTATTGCTACACTTAATGGCAAACATTGCACTGGTCTGCTGGACTGAAATAAATAAACAATATTTTGTTGATTAAGCTTATGTATTCGGTCATTATTCAATGGTATACTAAAAATCCATGTGAAAAAAATTACTTCTCACTGTTCTCAGGTCAAATATTTATATGCAATTAAAATGCGATTAATTTCGATTAATTAATTACAAAGCCTCTAATTAATTAGATTAATTTTTTTAATCGAGTCCCGGCCCTAATATATATATATATATATATATATATATATATATATATATATATATATATATATATATATATATATATATATATATATATATATATATATATATATATATATATATATATATATATAGTGAGGAAAATAAGTATTGGAACACACTGCTATTTTGCAAGTTCTCCCACTTAGAAATCATGGAGGGGTCTGAAATTGTCATCGTAGGTGCATGTATGATTTTTTAACTATTTATTTGTATGATACAGCTGCAAATAACTATTTGAACACCTGTCTATCAGCTAGAATTCTGACCCTCAAAGACCTGTTAGTCTGCCTTTAAAATGTCCACCACCACTCCATTTATTATCCTAAATTAGATGCACCTGTTTGAGGTCGTTAGCTGCATAAAGACACCTGTCCACCCCATACAATCAGTAAGAATCCAACTACTAACATGGCCAAGACCAAAGAGCTGTCCAAAGACACTAGAGACAAAATTGTACACCTCCACAAGGCTGGAAAGGGCTACGGGGAAATTGCAAGCAGCTTGGTGAAAAAAGGTCCGCTGTTGGAGCAATCATTAGAAAATGGAAGAAGCTAAACATGACTGTCAATCTCCCTCGGACTGGGGCTCCATGCAAGAGCTCACCTCGTGGGGTCTCAATGATCCTAAGAAAGGTGAGAAATCAGCCCAGAACTACACATGAGGAACTGGTCAATGACCTGAAAAGAACTGGGACCACCGTTTCCAAGGTTACTGTTGGTAATGCAATAAGACGTCATGGTTTGAAATCATGCATGGCACAGAAGGTTCCCCTGCTTAAACCAGCACATGTCAAGGTCCGTCTTAAGTTTGCCAATGACCATTTGGATGATCCAGAGGAGTCATGGGAGAAAGTCATGTGGTCAGATGAGACCAAAATAGAACTTTTTGGTCATAATTCCACTAAACGTGTTTGGAGGAAGAAGAATAATGAGTACCATCCCAAGAACACCATCCCTACTGTGAAGCATGGGGGAGGTAGCATCATGCTTTGGGGGTGTTTTTCTGCACATGGGACAGGGCGACTGCACTGTATTAAGGAGAGGATGACCGGGGCCATGTATTGCCAGATTTTGGGGAACAACCTCCTTCCCTCAGTTAGGGATGAAGATGGGTCGAGGCTGGGTCTTCCAACAGATTGACAGACGGATCGGTGCAGCTTCTGCAGTAATGCGGTCGATGTACCGGTCTGTCGTGGTGAAGAAAGAGCTAAGCCGTAAGGCGAAGCTCTCGATTTACCGGTCAATCTACGTTCCTACTCTCACCTATGGTCATGAGCTTTGGGTCATGACCGAAAGGAAAAGATCCCGGATGCAGGCGGCCGAAATGAGCTTTCTCCGCAGGGTGGCTGGGCGCTCCCTTAGAGATAGGGTGAGAAGCTCAGTCACTCGGGAGGAACTCGGAGTAGAGCCGCTGCTCCTCCACATCGAGAGGGGATAGCTGAGGTGGCTCGGGCATCTGTTCCGGATGCCTCCTGAACGCCTTCCCGGGAAGGTGTTTCGGGCATGTCCAACCGGGAGGAGGCCCCGGGGAAGACCAAGGACACGCTGGAGGGACTATGTATCCCGGCTGGCCTGGGAACACCTCGGTGTCCCCCCCGGAAGAGCTAGAGGAAGTGTCTAGGGAGAGGGAAGTCTGGGCATCTCTGCTTAGACTGCTGCCCCCGCGACCCGGCCCCGGATAAAGCGGAAGAAAATGGATGGATGGACGAATATTCAGACCAATACGGTAAGCAAATAATTTTCATGCTTCATATTTTCATGTGGCCGAAAAATGGCAACATAAAAAATCCTACAATTATTTTAAAGGGGTCCAATATATTATGCCTCGTTACATTTTCAACTTGATAATGTTGCCGTTTGAGCATGAGAAAGGTCTGCAAAGTAACAAACCACAAAGCCCACTCTATGTCAGTAAGCACTTTTTCTGAATGCCTTGATTGGACAGTTCTGTTTTCTTCGGAGAATGTACAAAAGTCACAATTTCCCTCTTTTAAATAATTCCCGCCTAAGGCATACACAAAAATAAAAGGGGGTGAGGCTAGTTGCTTTAGTAGTGTGTTGTCGCAATGTTTTTCCACCCCTGCACAAGTCATAATTACAAAGGTGGTTCAGGTTGATCAGCTTGTTCTTCTTGAATGTCTTCTTGACTCTGGCTCAAAATCATACAGCAAAACTGATGCCACATTTAAGGTAGTTCCAGTAGTGTTTACACAGCGACTCAAAAACTAAAACAAATTTAATGTATTGAATGTTAAATGTGAATGTAGGCATAACATTCTATCGTATAAAACAATGAAATGAAATTTTTTATTTTTTTATTTAAACTTTAATAAAGATTTCACTTAATAGTGTTAAAATTAGTGCTTTTAAAAGATTAACTTGAGTGAGTGAATGGTAGATTATAACAAAATAGGAGATAATTAGTGCTGTCAACGTTAACGCGTTTAAACGAGTTTAACGCGTTAAAAATATTTGATGCAATAACGCAGCATGTTTTTTTCTGTCATCATATGGCTAGCATTACAATATACAATCATGCTCTTATTCATGCAAATGCATTTGAACCATTCAAGTGCGACAAGACAAAAGAGATGTCTGTCACACACGTGCAACGCTCAGAAAGACACGCACCAGTATCGTGAGCACAGACAGCGCACCAGAATTGAGTTCTCTTTTGCGCTTGAACAAACAATAACACAGAATTATGCCAAAATGTATGTTTTGTTGATTATCCTCATAAGAGTAATCTTAAGAGTTAAATTACGTCTTAAATGTACTTAAAAATGGGACACGTGTGACAGCGTGTCAGATCCGTGTCATGTTTGGCAGCGGCAGATCTTAAAGGTGACAGCAGCCTAATAAACCAGGATCTGTGATTCTGTCATTAATGTTAATCAAAGAACAAAGGGAAGAAAATTACTCACTGCTCTCGACTAAAAGAACTTTTGTAGCTTGAATCTATATTTAACTTTTGTAGCTTGAATCTATATTTAATTATATATATATATATATATAACCTTGATATGCTTCTTACAGAGCCACTCCTTGGTTATCCTGGCTGTGTGCTTCGGGTCATTGTCATGTTGGAAGACCCAGCCTCGACCCATCTTCAAATGCTGAGGGAAGGAGGTTGTTCCCCAAAATCTGGCAATACATGGCCCCGGTCATCCTCTCCTTAATACAGTGCAGTCGCCCTGTCCCAGAAAAACACCCCCAAAGCATGATGCTACCTCCCCCAATCTTCACAGTAGGGATGGTGTTCTTGGGATGGTACTCATCATTCTTCTTCCTCCAAACATGTTTAGTGGAATTATGACCAAAAAGTTCTATTTTGGTCTCATCTGACCACATGACTTTCTCCCATGACTCCTCTGGATCATCCAAATGGTCATTGGCAAACTTAAGACGGGCCTTGACATGTGCTGGTTTAAGCAGGGGAATCTTCCGTGCCATGCATGATTTCAAACCATGACGTCTTAGTGTATTACCAACAGTAACCTTGGAAACAGTGGTCTCAGCTCTTTTCAGGTCATTGGCCAGCTCCTCCCGTGTAGTTCTGGGCTGATTTCTCACCTTTCTTAGGATCATTGAGACCCCACCAGGTGAGATCTTGCATGGAGCCCCAGTCCGAGGGAGATTGACAGTCATATTTAGCTTCTTCCATTTTCTAATGATTGCTCCAACAGTGGACCTTTTTTCACCAAGCTGCTTGGCAATTTCCCCGTAGCCCTTTCCAGCCTTGTGGAGGTGTACAATTTTGTCTCTAGTGTCTTTGGACAAATGTTAGTAGTTGGATTCTTACTGATTGTATGGGGTGGACAGGTGTCTTTATGCAGCTAACGACCTCAAACAGGTGCTTCTAATTTAGGATAATAAATGGAGTGGAGGTGGACATTTTAAAGGCAGACTAACAGGTCTTTGAGGGTCAGAATTCTAGATGATAGACAGGTGTTCAAATACTTATTTGCAGCTATATCATACAAATAAATAGTTAAAAAATCATATATTGTGATTTCTGGATTTTTTTTTTAGATTATGTCTCTCACAGTGGACATGCACCTACGATGACAATTTCAGACCCCTCCATGATTTCCAAGTGGGAGAACTTGCAAAATAGCAGGGTGTTCAAATACTTATTTTCCTCACTGTACATACATATACACACACACGCACGTGCACACGCACATGCACACACACACACACACACACACAAACATATATATACATGCATAGTGCATCTTTACTATGTATATCCAGAATAAACTAGCAAGCCCCCTTGACAAAAAAAGCAACTGATTGTAATTTTCACAGTGGAACATGCAAGATGCAGATCTGACACCCTTCGGCTTGATGTCATCGTGTTAATCAAAATCAAATCCATTAAGGCATAATAAGCATTTAGAGTGGCAGAGTCACGCTGATCTGACCAGGCAGACTGTGTCGGACTCTCCTCCACGCTATCATTACCACTCACAGTGAGAAGCAGTGCTGAGAGGAAGGGCAGCCCTCTCGCTACAGGCTGTAGACCCATGACCTCTCCCTCCCCCCTCCCAGGCCAGTCTGAAATCAGCTGTCTTTTAACACTGTTTCCCGTCTGGCTTGTCTCACCGGTGGCTGTGTACAGGTGCGCTGCATAGCTGCAGGGAGAAAGTATTGAGGAAGATATTGATCAAGCCGCTTTCAGGCCTTAAGCCGCAGGTCTGCGAATCTCCTGTAATGAAAGGGTCCGCTTTGACAGGTGAGGTGCTAATGAGAAGAGCCTCATAAGGCCAAGGCTGACAGCTCTACAAGCCGCTGCTCTTTCAAGTCTTCTGTCTCTAATGCATAGTCAGCTCACACTAACTTTAACAGACAAAACAAAGAGACCATTCCTCATAAATCTCCTGCTCGACTTTCATATCTTCCCTGGCTACATGGGTCCTTTAAGACAGGGGTTTTCGAATTGGGGTTTGAACTCAGGGGTACTCCAGAAGGTTCTAAGGGGACCCCAGAAATTTTCAGAGAGTAAAAAGACAAAGCAAAAATGGATAAAGTCTAACGAACATTCTAACTGTTTCATTTCTAAATGTTTCTCTCCTTTCTTGCCGTAAACATAATTTCCAGAATTGTATATGTTTGTTTTGTATCTTTATAGTGAGTTTTTCTCACTATAGTCCCATTTATCTTGCTCACTGGGGTTGTAAGGCAGCATTCTTAACGCAGTACGCTGCTTACATACATTTATTGTGAAATCTTCTTCAGGTTTATAAATCCAACATTAAGTATAGCCAATTTAAGTTTGGAAACAATATGTTGTGTTTATAATGTCACACTTACTGTTTATCTAACCGTTTTAATGTTTTTTTTCCATACAAACAAATCCATATAGATGGATTTTACGAAGGGGGTCCCTCATTAAGGTTCATCATATTTGGGGGTCCTTGGCATCATAAAGTTTGAAAACTCCTGCTTTAAGACATACGTTACACGACCAAAAGTATATGTACTCCAAGGTGGTCTATGACAGTGTTTCCCAACCTTTTTTCAGTCATGGCACCCTTTGAAATTTTTTTCCATTTTGTGGCACCCCCCCGCATACGTTACGCTAGGGGTGTAACGGTACAGATTGCTCACGGTTCGGTTTTAGGTTCACGGTTTCGGTACGGTTCAGTATTTGCTATGTTCAGGGAAAAAAGGAGTACTGTCAAATAAAAATAAATAAAATAATAAGAACAAATAATTTAAATACAAGCAGCAGCACAAACAAATACTATAGAGCAAAGATACTAATAAAATAAACAATGCTTTTCAGGTTTTTCAGGTACGTCTAACATTAGTTTTCAGGTACAGAAATTGATCAAATGTAAAATAACATTGCATATTTAACTGTATAAATTAAAGATTAATCCTATTAAACTTACAAAAGCTATTCAATCAAGAGCAGTGAGTGATGTCCTTGTCTTTTGTTGTTTGACATTAAACAGACAGCAGTAAAGGCTACTGCCCCTTTAAGACCTAATGCTTGGATATGCGTCGTCTTTCTTTACTGTATAAAATTTACTTAAGGCATATACAGACTATGTCTGCTTGAATACTCATCAAGATGGACATGTTGACATACTTTTTGTCTGAATTTGTCTGTTCAAGAGCAAGACTTGAAAGAGAACTCAATATGTGTACGCTGTGAGACGTGTGCGCGCTTTCGTATAAGTGCACAGAGACAAATTTTCTCACAGCGCGCGCAACTTCTGGCACTACACCCGGGTGATGACGGCGAAAATGACTGGTCATATTCGAACATACGGCAGCACTCGCATGCATTGAACAAAGTTTACAAAGATAATTTTTTGAAAAATTTGAAGAAGAAAAAAAAATACAGACGTCTCTGCAAGTACTCGTCAGACGGCACCCAGCACCCCGGTTGGGAAACACTGGTCTATGATACCTGGAGAAAGCTATCCCCAGTAGCATTTGTTTTCATCAACACTCTTTTAACATCAACCCTTTTACAGCAAGTGGATGAGAAAAATTCACAAAGCAACCAGGATGATCTGAAGTCCCTCTCTTATGTCAGCTTGGCTTCAGAGGGGACACACCTGTGAGCGGTTGTTCAATAGTTTTGTTAGCAGCTCTGATTAAAAGGCAATAGCATGGCTGACAACATGCAAAACAAATGCAGATCACCACCTGAACGATCACGACTGCCTCAGAGGGGCATCTATTATTTAGCTGATGTCATGTCACTGACACCGGTGCCCCTGCAAGTGCATTTTTTTTATTTTTTATTAAAGGAATAGTCCTCCCAGGAATTATTATTTCATAAGTACATTTTTTCAGTGAAACTCCTAAGCATACAACAACAGTTTAGAGTGACCATAAAGGCTCCAAAAAGGTTTCCTGCACTACTTCTAAGCAGCACCTTTGTGAATATACAACACAAAACATATTGTTTCTTGAACAAATGACTCTTATTAGCCGGTTCTTTTTAAGAGTGGTTACTGAATTAATCTCAGTTACTAGACTCACTAAATGTATTCATTTTGTGATGTCTGACTTCTAAATATAAAAGTAAAATATTTTATAATATATTTATAAAAAATGTGCATATAAATAAAATGTTAAATAAAATAAAAAATTAAAAATATGTTTAAACATCTAATCAAAATAATAATAAAAAAATTATATAAAATTTAATAAAAAGCTAATTATACACTCACCTAAAGGATTATTAGGAACACCATACTAATACTGTGTTTGACCCCCTTTCGCCTTCAGAACTGCCTTAATTCTACGTGGCATTGATTCAACAAGGTGCTGAAAGCATTCTTTAGAAATGTTGGCCCATATTGATAGGATAGCATCTTGCAGTTGATGGAGATTTGTGGGATGCACATCCAGAGCACGAAGCTCCCGTTCCACCACAACCCAAAGATGCTCTATTGGGTTGAGATCTGGTGACTGTGGGGGCCATTTTAGTACAGTGAACTCATTGTCATGTTCAAGAAACCAGTTTGAAATTATTCAAGCTTTGTGACTGCCGCATATTGGATGTTTTTCCCTTTTCACACCATTCTTTGTAAACCCTAGAAATGGTTGTGCGTGAAAATCCCAGTAACTGAGCAGATTGTGAAATTCTCAGACAGGGCCGTCTGGCACCAACAACCATGCCACGCTCAAAATTGCTTAAATCGCCTTTCTTTCCCATTCTGACATTCAGTTTGGAGTTCAGGAGATTGTCTTGACCAGGACCACACCCCTAAATGCATTGAAGCAACTGCCATGTGATTGGTTGATTAGATAATTGCATTAATGAGAAATTGAACAGGTGTTCCTAATAATCCTTTAGGTGAGTGTATATCAATTACATACTGTATAATTTATATATAATTCATTAGATTTATTTCTGTCACATCTGTCCTTTTTAAATTGGGAAAAATTCAGAATCATTAAACTCATTATTATCAAGCTCCCAATCCAACTATCAATGGCATCACAATTTTATTTGGTAACAATATTACTATTACTACTATTTACTATAATAACAGTAAATTATGCATAGTTACAAGTAACTAACCGTAAACCAAACCATAAACCTAAATGTAACTCTATAGTAAGTAGTTAATTAATATTACCCAGTATTTATTTGAGTAAGTACAATGTAACTAAGTCACCTTAAAATAAAGTGTAAACTTTTATTTTTTGATAATACAATTTTCCTTTAAGACTATATGGGCATGGTCAAAAGAATGAGACTGCGATCCATCAGGAGTTTGAACCTGCTGTTCATTTAAACAAATCCTCAGTGTTTATACAATTATAAATTAGTCAATAAGCTTAAACGGTTACTGTCGCATTCTCTTCGCAATCAGAGAAATAGTAAGTAATACTTAAATACACCAAATGCTCAAATGTTCAAACATGTAGGTAGCACGTAATTCAGCCAAAGCAGTTTCACGTATCTGCTCAGTCATGGAATCTAGCACCCTTCAGGGCCAAGTCATGCGGTGTATCAAAATACCTCTGTGCTGATCTAACCCTGGCAAATAAATAAATCAAGAGCTCTGGAGGAAAAGAGCAGAACAGCCGGCGAGGGAATAGCGAGTCCCAGTGCATAGTGAGGTGGGGTGTGTGAATGTGCGCTGTGTGTGTTCAGGGGGGTGCTATCCTGAGGAAGCGATAAGGGCCCTCCCTAGAGGAAAGGGGTGGCTGACCTGTTGTCGCCAGTGATGCAGGCAGCGCAGCTCCCCGTGGGTTCTTCGCTCTGCTCGTAATAGTGGGCATCCACGTGGGCCTCCTCTGCCTTCGCCTTCAGGATCTTCCCGAACTTATCCTTCCCGATGCAGCCAAAGAAGGTGCCAACTTTGTGCGGCTCCTGGATCATCCACTGAAAAGAAGGACAGATTGAGTGGTGGGGAGAAAAAGGAAAGCGATTATTATAACACGTAAACACAGCTTCCATATCTGAGAGTTTTAAAAAAAAGACTGGAAATCACATATCCAGGAACTAGGCAGTTGTCTATATAGTGACAATTCCTGGAAAGGCAAAATGGACCGTGGTAGAGGCCCCTGTGCGTGCAACTCTGCGAGAGAATAACTAGTGAAAACAGGAAGTAATAGCAAACTGATAAGGAGAAAAAACAAATACATTTTTTCGGATTCAGGGTTAAAATGTGCTAAAGTAAGGGAACAATGAGTGAGTCATTCTTTAAGCATTTCAAATATTATAGTGTTTGTTAGAAAAGTGACAGCAATGATCAATGATGAAAACTCAATTGTGTGACTTCAACAGCTTCAACTTTTTCTAATTTTACTTCTTTTTTTTTACTATCAATATTGTTTTATTTTTTACCATGTTTTAATTATTTTTAACTTGACACAATGTCTTAATGTTGTGCTCATAGTATAAGACGCAAAAAAAAAAGAAAAGATGTGATGCAAATGGAAAAAATACTTCTGACAAATACATACAGTATGTACACTGACAAGCAATATGATCGTTATGTTTGGAAGCAGATAATGATATATACTGGCTGATTTTATATATTGATTACATTTAGACTGAAAAAAATACAGTACAAATACAGTATAGGCCTAGAGTTTAAATTAAACATACATTAAATGGGAAATTATAACTATCAAAATATATTTAAAAAAATAAACAAACAAACTGTCTGTGTGCATTGGATTAAAACAAGTCAACATTTTACATTATTTGTATTGAACAACAAGCAAGTCAATAGAAATTCAGCTATAATTTATCTTAAATAAAATATGGATAACATAAAATTTATCGGCTGATAACAGCATGGCCGCCAACATAGTATCCATCCTTAAATATTTGTAGACCTAGTCATTTTTTTGGCACTGAAATGGCTGGCACTATTCAAATTGCATTGAGTTCTGGTCTTATAAAAGCCTCTGAATATAAAGAGATCACCTCTGATGGAGCAAAACCTTCACAAAACTGATGGAATAATGAAATGAGATACAGGATGTCTATCTGTAGGCCGTGTTAAACTAGATTACAGGGGAGCACTGATTCCAGCATCCTGGACGGTGGCTCACCACAAACACTGTGACATTGGTACTTTTATGGGGATGATGAAAAGGTCTTTCTAGATTTTTAGTGCTGTGGGGTTTAACCTCAGAAGATTTATTAGAGTACACGCTGCTACGTTTGCTGCTTTTATTGCAACCTTGCAATGTCTGTTGATGGGGCCCCTTGTGAATGAGATGCTCTGCCTTAGA
This sequence comes from Romanogobio albipinnatus, assembly GCA_023566225.1. NCBI lineage: Eukaryota > Metazoa > Chordata > Actinopteri > Cypriniformes > Gobionidae > Romanogobio > Romanogobio albipinnatus. The sequence goes on from CM042258.1 coordinate 21,171,002, forward strand.
GATGACCTGTATACATGAGAAATTAATCACTCCAATCAAAGAGGCATATCTGTCTGTGGAGCAATACACATCTGTTTACAATCTGGAAGTAGTTATGTACTCTCTGTTTAATGTAAGACTACAAAAAAGACAAACATTTTAAATCGTTTGTTGGGGCAAATGATGCAGTGGACACCCCAGGTTCTTTGAAGTCAACATTAAACCACACAATCAACCCATTTTACTTGAATAATCTAACATAATTCTGGTCAGTCTGTCAATCAAATGTTTTGCTGTACTACACGTCCAATTTCTTAATTACTCATTTATTCCAAGGGATATTCAATGATTAAGAAATCTTCTTGTATCCATCCTCTGCTTTGTGCCTTTTAATTACTTTTCCGTGGAGTTGTTTGGAGCCTTCATGTTCATGGTGTAAGTTCTGCCACAATATTGACTTGGCAAATTGAACCTTCCAGATGGCGTATTTATACTAAAATCAATCAAAAGCCCTTGACGGCACGTTATCTCCATTTAACTCTGATGTGTCTAAAACAAAATGACCTCACTAGCAATGGTTGAAAAAGGGTGAATACTTCTGGATTTTTATAATTGTATTTATTTTGGATCAAAACTATAAAGAAGAGTTCAAAAATAAAAATTCTGTCAATTACCCTTATGCCATTCCAAACCCGTCAGACTTTCATTCATATTCAAAATGATTTCAAGATTTTAATGAAACATGAGATTTCTGTCCCTCCGCTATATTATTGACATTTCAAAAAGTTCATAAAGACATTGTAAATGTAATCCATATGAATCGAGCGGTTTAATCAGACTTCTGAGGACACAAGATGGCTTAATATGAACAAGTTTAATGAGTTTGCAACAACATAAAAGTTAATTATGACTTTTCATTATATAACATTCATAATTAAATGTGACCCTGGACCAGGGAACCAGTCATTAGTCGCACAGGTATATTTGTGGCAATAGCCAACAAATCCCATTATGGGTCAAAATTATTGCGGGCCAAGTAATGTAAAATAACTAAAATATTTTTATTTTATGCCAAAATCATTTTAAATCATATTAAGTAAAGATCATGTTCCATTAAGATATTTTGTAAATTTCCTATCGTAAATATATATTAAACAATTCTTATTAGCAGTAATATGCAGACTTCTTTTGGACAACTTTAAAGGCGATTTTCTCAATATTTAGATTTGTTTGCACCAGATTCCAGATTTTCAAATAGTTGTATCTCGGCCAAGTATTGTCCTATCCTAACAAACCATAAATCAATGGAAATCTTATTTATTCAGATGAAGAAGATAAGAGATCTCAATAAAAAAAAGAGACCCATATGATTGTTTTTGTGCTCCAGGGTCACAAATATTAAGATAAGATTTTCACTTTTATTCAATTTAATTAATCTAAAATATGAATTAATAAAAAATGTTTTATAAACAAGTCCAAGGGTGGTAACTACTTTTTACAGGCAAACACAAAAGACTGTGAATGTGCATTAAGAAAGTAAAGTCACTTTTGACTTCATGTTGACTTTAAAATAAAAAAAGAACATTTCTGATGTTCGAAATACATAAATCGTGATAACTCAAGGAGCAAATGGCCCACTCTTTCTGATCACCCCTGCAGAATCTAACATTTCCTAAGGTCAACTTCCATCATTCCTGCTGCTGCTATTTACAGACCCAACACTTACAGACAACAACACTCGCACATGACATGCTGCGTTGCATTTTAACTGCACCTGGTGAGTGTTTTTTACCAGGTGCGGTTACTTGAAGGTAAACATTGGGTAAAATCACAAATTATGTAAGCCACATCTAAACATACGTGTGAGTTTCCTGATTCAAATTGTACATGCGTACACATTTGATTGTATTGGAGACAGCAGAGCTCCAATGATTAGGAAGGACCGGGTCGGGCGGTGCTTCTAATAGCCTTTAAAAAACAGCTTGGCACAGCACACACCTTTGTTCCGACTCAAATAATCAAAGCCAGCCAAAAACTGCAGCCAATCAAAGAGGTCTGCTGTGAAACACCAGTCTATTCGTCTCCATCTACTGCAATAACCCCCTCCTGCTGACAATTACTTTCAAATGGAGATCTAAATAAAAGATGATATGTCCATTAAGACAAAGAGCTATCTGCAGGGTCACAGGGAGGTCGGTCTGCGGCAGGCGTAAGGGATATTCATGCTCAGTCACATCCCAATTACCCGCCAGCAGCACTGGCAGGGTGTGAGCAAACGTGTGTGAGGGAAGCTTCATTACGGAGGGGGATGAAGTGCTGAAATTAAACAGCAGTGTCTCCCGCTGCGTTGAGCCCCCTGGCCTAGAGCACGCAGCCTGGCTCTGACATAATGTGACTGCACATGATCACGTAAGCGAAGACTCTCACGCACACATGCCGTACTGTACACATACATACATTAGGGTTGTTTGAGAAGTGAAGAGAAACATGCAAACAAAAGCAAATAAATTATGCAAAATGCTGATGGTCCCTCAAAAATTTGCTGATCGTATGGAAAAGACTGTGTGTGTTTTTTTTACATTAAGACTACAACACAGCAGGTAGAGCCAGATTAGGCCATTATGGGAAGAAAAACAGATATCAGTACATGCATGCATGTCAGAGTAAACAACATTTTTCCCATATCTCAAAACGGTCCATGCAGCTTGGTGGGCACTCGTGCAGTCATAAATATCTTATACTTATTATAAATCTACAGTAACTTTTAATAAATCTGAACCAATTACTTTTTGTGAGCAGTTAGTTTATAAACAAACAAATACAACTGAGCTAAAGAAACGCACGTTTTGTCAGCAGTATTTTATATATTTTTTTAAATTATTAAAAAAAAGGAAATTCCTTCTTTTATTCATCGAGGCTGCATTAAATTGATCAAAAGTGACAGTAAAGACATTTATAATGTTACAAAATATTTATATTTCAAATAAATTTTAAGCACCACAACTGTTTTCAAGAGTGATAATCACATAATAATCAGAAATGCTTAATTTTGCACCAAATTAGCATATCAGCATGATTTCTGAAGGATCATGTGACACTGGAAACTGGAGTAATGGCTGTTGAAAATTCAGCTTTGACATAACAGGAATAAATTACATTTAAAATATATTAAAACGAAAAAAAATTTTTTATTGTAATAATATTTAACATTATTGTATTTTTGATCAAATAAATGCAGCCTTGGTGAGTATAAGAGACTTTTTTCAAAAACATTAAAAAATCTTACCATCCCTAAACTTTTTAACTGTAGGGGATATTACCACATTTATATATTGTTCTTCATATAGTTAAGACCTATTATTAGTCTGCATATGCTGCATCTAAAAAGGAAAAAAAAGGAAAACATTGGTCAGATTTTATTAAATCTGCATTATTTGGAAATGGAAATGCATTTTAAAATATTTCTTCCTCAAAAGTACTAAAAATAAATTGGTAATGTTGAACCATAATCATTAAATTCCTTACGATTGCCATTTCTAATTACATCCCAAACAAGATATTCCTTTAAATGTCTGAGGGGCATTAATTGTTACAGATGTGAGGGCTTTTGCATGGGGAGGTGACCCAGCACGTATCCCAGCATCCACCAGCTGACACTCCTCTTTGTCACATGCTTGCAGCAGTTATCACTCATTTGCCAGAGGACAATCAGAGCACCCGCTGACGGCCCCTAGCACAGCACAGCCAAATACTGGGCTCCATAACAGAAGCCCATCAAGGTTCTGACGTATCAAAGCACATGGAGAAAAAAAACCCTAAGAGCCTTGAGTGAAGTGATCCGTTTCATAATCACGGCTTCTCTTTTGATCTAATCCACAAAGAGGCCGACTTCCAACTACAGCAGAGCTGTGAAAACCCAACAAACTGCGCTATAATTCAGGTAAAAGAGCGACATAACCTAATTTTGAACTATAATCCTTAGAAAATCCCAATGTACCTCATGCCAGGGGCTTAAAAAGGAGGTTTGAATACAATGCCTGATTAGGGTTGACTGTTTGGCAGAGCTACAAAAAGGCAAAATTAGATTAATTTGCTTTTGACACACTGTAATAATCTAATAGCATTTAGCTCAGTGAACCCAGACTTAAACAATGGCGGTGAATGCTCTTTAACCTGAAAAGCTCCAGAACCCAGCCAACACATCTCAGGATTAAAAGCCCTCTGTAACCTGATGGATGCAACTCCAATTACAGGCTTATCAAACTGGCAAAAACCGCAGAGCGACTATTTATAGACCGAACTGAAACAGCCAGCGCCTGCCTCCCAAAAGTGGTCATGAAGCAATCTGGCCCGCACGAGTTGCCTGCATCAAACGATTCCTCCACCGAAAGTTGACGAGTACCCTCTGTGTACTGACGTGGGCCACTGGATGTGACTGATGCGTGTTGTGCGTTCGCATGTCAGTTTTGAAGCTAACTGAAAGCAGCACTTGACAGAGAAGAGAGAATGATGTTAGCAGAGAGAAAGAGAGAAATGAAAATGAGTCATATCTCTAAGGACGCAGACAGAGAGGAGAGCTGTGCACAGGCACGGCTGTCACTGGCCGCAGACACATGAATAAATAAAGGCATTATAATGAAGACAACTCGCCGTCTGCCCATCAGAGCCTGCCCAGCCTGGCACCAAAGCTCAGGAGGGAGAGCGAGAGATGAGAAAACGAAAAAGAAAAAAAAAAAAGACAGAAAAAGCGAGCGAGAGACAGAACGAGACAGGGAGGAAGAGAGAGCGGCACATCACCGTGATTGACAATGATGAGCACTGTCTGCTTCTATTAAATCAATCATTGCTATAGGACTCAAGTCTCAGCTCTCTCAATAGGCTAACAAGCTCAGGACTTCACCGTTTCCATCAGCCGTTTACTCTCGTGTCCCCCCGCAGAGCGAAACATCTGGTCAGTTTCTCTTATCTGCTTTATTTCACGCTCAGGTGGCTTAGTGAGGTGTTGTGTGCCATTTCCCCCGTGTGCCCCCTACCAATGGTGTCATATTTGGACTGCTGTCTGTGACATTCTCTTTCACACTTCCCAATGCTGGGCTGTTTCCATGTGACATCCTCACCATAGCGACAGGACCGGAGGAGGAACACTGCCGCCGATTCTGCGAGGGATGATCAAATGCGTGTGGGCCTGTCAGGAGTCTTCATCGCTCTGTCAAGACCAGCAGAGGTGGACAAAGTACTACTGGTCAAATATTACTCCGTTACAAGTGAAAGTTCTAAAAACTGATTTTAAGCAAAAGTACAGAAGTACTTGCTTTTAAAAGTACTTACAAAATTTACTTTTGATACTTATGTCAATGCATTATTTATTATTGTTGCATAAATGCACATTACGCCATCATGGTGGTTTAAGCCAGTCAGTGATGCTCCATCCGACATGCTAGCATACGACTACCTTGAACTCATTTCAATACTTGTATAAAAGTTACAAAGCTCTTTACAAAGCTGCTGTCACTTTAAGGCCGAATGCACGGACCCTATACTCTGATACACATCCAATATTCTCCCACCTGTTAACTCTTCTCTTTCTCCCAGACATTTACATTTTTGAACATTTTATGAGACATGCATCAAGTGTATGCCAACTAAACTAATCTTTAATCTTTTCAGAAAACTGAAACATACTTTCGAAGTATGGCCATGGGTGCACACACTGCCGAGGAACCTTCTTCTTCAATTTTGCTTTAAACTGATCAGTGTTCAAACATTTTTGGGAAACTTCACATGACCCTACAAGAGTGATTAATGATAGGCTGTTGCAAAAAACAAACAAAAAAAAACCCATTTTAAAGAGAAAAAAAATCCTCTACTGACTTTCAAAGCTGCTACAGAAACGACTTTTGACTGAGAACCTTGATAGAAATGTAGTGGAGTAAAAAGTAAGATATTCGTCTTTCAAATGTAGTGAAGTTAAACTCAGTTCCTGGAGGGCCACAGACCTGCAGAGTTTAGCTTCAACCCAAATTAAACACCTGATCCAGCTAAGGCTTATTTGAAAACTACAGGTGTGTGTTGGAGCAGGGTTGGAACTAAACTCTGCAGGGCTATGGCCCTCCAATAACTGAGTTTTGCACCCCTGGTTTAGTTGGAAAAGTCACAAAGACATCTGGCATAAACCAATTGTGTTGCTTGTCGACTTGTGCTACAAGCTAATCATAATTTATAGTGCTTAAACTACATTAGTTAAGCTAAAATTGATAGCATCAAACTATATTGAAGCTATTAAGGATGTACACACACAAGTATCCAGTTGCATTATGTATAATTGAATTAACGCCAAATTGTCTAAAACAAAACAATTAGGGTTTGAACTGATATACATACAATAAATACAGCTAAAATGAAAAAGATGACGAACCCTCTCATTTACAGGAACTACTGCATATGAATGAACTTATTCACTAGAAAGAATTGCACATGCCAACATTTTATATGAGAGAAAGACTGTTTAGAACAAACTGACTAGTAAGAATTAATTGGAGTTTCCAATGTTACAGACTGACAGACAGATAGATAGACATGATTTTGAAAAAAAAAAAAAAAAAAAAGTAATTTTGCACATCCCTCCCTACCCAGACAAACAGATCTGGCAACAAGTCGAACATACAGATCTCATCTTTTCCCATCCACAGCCCGGGGAGCAACATAAACACGCAGCCACGCTTCCCTGTAATCCCAGGCATTTTGGCACCATCTAATTTTCTCAGAGTGTAGGCAGACAGAGATGGAGGGGTAAAGTGAGAGGGGGAAAAAAAAGTCTCATTACATAAGCTGCTTGTGTGACTGCAGTGCCCACACCATCCCAATAAGTGGCAGTTTTAGAGCAATCTCACGTAACAATCAAGGGACACACAAATACACACAAGCACAGAGCTGCAAGTACGCAGACTGTTTTCATACTGTGTTTGACAATTTGTTCAAAATCAGAGTTTGATTTCCCCACTGCAGGTCTCTGTTAATATCTGGTTCTGAACTGAATTATGACCGTCTCATCATGACCTCAAGAGAAGCAGCAAATTCTGTGGGCAATTTTAACAATAAATGAAGCATAGTCAGCATGTGCAAGTTCTTGGAGAAAATTTATTGTAAGAAATTTTACAGGTAATTTTTTTATACTACACTATGTAGTAATATTCAAATGTATTAACGATATTTTTACTTTGGTCTTTGGTAAAGGTACAAATATGTATATACTATTATAAATAATATTTATTTAAAATTCAATTCAAGCTTCTGTAATAGCGGCAACACAATATGCTAAAAAATCTGTCAAGATATGATATAAGTACAATAAAATACAGCAAAATAAAATAAATCTAAAGTAAAAACTACATTAAAAATACAATAAAATGAATAAATAAATTAATCTGAAGTACAGACAACGGCTTTCAAACCAACCAAACAAACCAGAGTCAGGCCTTCACTAAAAGCACCAGGTTGAAAGTGTCCTCAGAGAGGAGAGAGCAGGAGGTGTTCAGGTCTCTGTGAGAGCCTGTGAATGCCACTTCCCCTCTTGGCCAGGGCGGCGGCCTCCAGTGTGACTGTGCGGTGTCTTGTTTCGGACAAGGGCTTGGGAGAGAGAATGGAGTTACCAGTGTCTTTGAACACAGTGTAAATTACACCGACTCTCTCCTTTTCGATGCAACTCACACATACTTGTAGGGAACCACCAGGTGCTATCTGCTGAGAGATCAGATCAGAGGCAGAAACGGAGGCCCATTTCCCAGAGTAACCTTTCAGACACGGCCGAACAGAATGCTTGCGCATCAAGGCCATGCAGAGTTTATCTGACAAACATACTGGTTTTCCCTACCCAACTGGTTAAACATACAGTACAGGCCTCTGTTGTTTAGCGCTGGAGAGGCCTGCTGAATTATTCATAAGACAAACAAGCCCGTGCTGCCGGGGCTGACGCACAATGATCCGTCACAATGGACTCTTTCTACTGGGTGTCCTGTGAGTTGGCGCGCTCAACGGGGGCATAGTCTGGGAGACTAGGTTCTCTCTCGATCTCTCATTAATATGAGAGCGAGAAAGGTTGTGAAACCCACTGGTCAATTTATGGCTAGAGTTTATCTGGTCGTAAAATGGTGCTTTGCGCTTCTCGGTCCAGGAACATGACGCATGGGAGGCTAATCCAGTCTGTGGGGTGATGGGGGTTTAAAGGGGAAAGAGTGTGTGAGAGCGACAGAAACTTCCCCTAACCAGACAGAGCTGCAGGTGAATTGGTTTTGCCCCTGAACCTTGGGTTGACACTGTGCTTTGATCTCCAGCACATGCCAGATGCCCATAGGGAAAGATCAGTGGCGTACTGGGACAAATACGCGGAGTCGGTGTGGGAGTGGAGTGTGAGAAAGAGAGTATGTGAGAATCAGGGGAGGGGTAGACCGAGAGGTGAATGAGAATGTGTCTTAAAAGGCTAGTTCACCACAAAAATGACAGTTGTGTAGATGTTTACTCACCCTCACTATGATTTTCTACCATGGAACACAGAGATTTTAGGCAGAATGTTCACGTCAGTGTTAATTTCGTTGACGAATAATTTGTCATAATTTTCGTCAACGACCTTTTTTCACTGACAAAAACGAGACGATAACTAAATAAAAACTAGTGTTAAATGACAAAAACTATAACCAAAAATCAACTGTCATTTTCGTCAACGAATAAAAACGAGACGAAAATGTTAAGGAGGGACGATTAGGGAAGAGATCCAGTCAGAACTGATGTCCTATGTTACAGATGCCACATTTGATTTGAACATGCTGATCTAACCGCTGGAAAACACGGCGCTGTTGCGCTTCAACAGGTTCACTCAAGCATCCCCAATCCAGCGCTCCAGAGCGGCTCACAATCAATGAATAACACATTTATGCCAGGCAATTGTTTATGAACTAATGCTGATGAATAATGACAATGTTTACTTTACGATGTTTATATAGTAATGCGTTTTAGACGGTTGTAACAATGCATCATTTATCTCCTCATCTGAACTTGAATGAGCTCCTACAACTGCAGTAGTAAGGCGAGATTTCAAAATAAGAGTCCGGGCGTATTTCCAGCTGGATTATAATTAAAAGTCACGCATTATATATTCGTTTTTGCTTACACAATAAACTGTATTTAGTTTCATTCCCATTTAATTCGTTGTCAGGAGGAAAGACCAGTATTTGACACATAATAAATAAAGTATCAGGGTTATAATAGTTCTAAAAATCTAGTTCTAAACATCTTCGTTACTTAAAATTAAATAAATGTTAACTGAAATTAAAAAAATAAATAAAACAAACTTATTTGAAGCTTTAGCTTAACATGATATAGGCTACTAACTAAAACAGAAATACAAAGTTATAAAAACTATATAGATGTTTTTAAAAACAAACAAACATGTGAACTGAGCTCTTTCGTGTATTTTTAATGTCAAAAACAAAATGATGTCAAAATGTCAGTTCAAGTGACAGTCGGTTATGTAATACTTAAATGCTTAATGTATTACAATTGAACTAAACTCATTACATTTTAGAAGACTAAAATCTACTGTAGATTTAGTCGACTAAAACTAGACTAAAACTAAAAACAATTCAGGTGACTAAAATAGGAATAAAACTAAATGGCATTTTAGTCAAAAGACTATGACTAAAACTAAATCAAAATATGCTGTCAAAATTAACACTGGTTCACGTTGCTCTTTTTCCAGTGAAAACTTAACAAGAACTCCAAATATGACAAATAAGCAACATAAAAGTACTATGCTATGACTTGTGCACTATATTTAAAGACTTCAAATGAGAGTTTTGAGAAACAGCTTACATTCAAGTTGAGATATGTAAGGTAAATGAAGTCATTCAAGTTCAGAACAGCATAAGAGCAAGTAAATTATATTATCAAGTACAAAAAAATATTAAAAGACAAGTACTATTGTGCATAAGGGCTGGGTGATGTATTGAAATATCCAAAACTTTATGCTTTTATGCCTTTTTATTTGGCCATTAGGTTGCCTAAAGACCATCATTAGTTGTCAGTAACTTTGATTCATTTAATTAATCAGTTTAAACTGTCAATGAATCGATCCAAAAGCCTGATTAAATTTGTCTGTAATCAAGGTCTCATTGTGGCTTTTTAAATAAATAAATAAATGCATAGTACCTACCTATACTATTGCATAATCTGCTATTAAAATATATTAACACTGATCTCCATAATGCGATGTGTATTCAGGCATGCATGAATTTATTAATGCTGTGACCGAGGCTACTCACTTACTGGGTGGTGTGCGTGTCTCTGTGTCTGCATCAAACTGGATGCTAACTGACAGCAAATAAACTACCGTAAAAGGTTTCAAAAATTGTTTGTGTATGATGGTATTAGTGGCTCGGTGCTTGAACACCAAACAGATTCATTGAGCTACTGTTTGTCTTTCCCAAGCCCTGCAGCTTGATTCTGAAACAGAAGACCAGGAGCCACTCTAGTGCAATTCATGGTGTGTTAATAAACTTCCCTGTTTGACGGGGCTGTTCATTGCTCTGTTGCATTGTGTTCTTTTATCGGCACAAATTGACCCCCCCTCTCGCCCTTCTCTGAGAAAGAAAGAGCCTTTCAAATGCTGAAGGCAGCGCTCCATTCAAACTGAGCTACGGGATCAGAGGCATTGCCGAGTGACCTTTGACCCCACAGTGCCACAAGGGTTTGCAAAGCAACAAAAGCCAGTTTTACACCCCTCACAGCCTGACAAGAACATGGCAGGAAATTATCAATTTATCCAAAGAATGAAAACAAGCCAAGAGAAAATTGAAAGCCTAAGTTAATTAATGCATTTTTTAATGCACACATTACAATCTTTTATGCAAAGGTGAATATGAGTCCTGTTTTATTTTGTTCACCATTAATACTCATCTAATTGAATGCTGAATTGACAAGAGAGGACCTTGGGTTTATTGTGCAGGTTGCTGAAAAGGTAGAGACATAAAGGGAAGAATCTTATAACTTCTCAATGACAAAAACGTAGGATAAGCAGTGATATTTAAAAATAAATAAATAAACAAAAACAATAAAACAACAAACAGATGCATTGATTGCATACATTTTGACAACTCCAAAGATGATAGAGGATAGACAAAAGGTTATAGCACAGTTTTTTTTTTCATAATCGATAATAATAGATACAAAGAACCCTAAGAGGAAAGTGTGTGAGTGTGTAATGGTGTAAAAATAAAGTGTTGAGCAGCTATACAACATTAAGAAACGACTAGCAGCTGTGTGTATGCGATTACATGTCTCTGCTGTGAGCAACATAATCTCACCCCCCGCTCGACCCCCCCTGCCAGGCCTGGAAACATCTGTGGGAGTTTAATGGAGAGCAGTATCTGGCGGCTGAGATGACTGTTTTAGACATGAGCGAACGTGGAGTGTCTGATTTACGAGACCGAACGCACTCCAGATTCCTCACTCCACAACAGCAGAGCCTAACTCTTCTTCATTAATCTCCATAAATACTGACCTGATAAATAAAAAAGCCCCACTCCTGTGAAAAATAACGTTACCATTACCAAACCATAAAGCAAGCCGTCTCGATTTCCCCCTTTAAGTTTGACATTATGGGCAGACCCACAGCAGGCCCTGATGCTCTGGAGTATGGTTGTGGTGTTAAATGGGACAATCTTTAAGCTCCATACAAACAGAATATATCATTATATGATCATTTCTGCAGGTTCCCATTGTTTATAATTTTTACTTGCCATGCCAAAATTTTCACTGGCTCAACCAAAAAAAATAACGTAATAAAATTAAATTTTCGTGTTTGACCCATGCAACGGTATACAAGATTTTTAAAATTAATTTATAATATAATAAAAATGATGGTAAAATAGGATATATGATTTACTTTAATGCTGTAAAAATAATATTTAAATATTATAATAGAATAGAATAAATGTATTTTCATTTTCTTTATCGTTTCACCAGAAAAGGATATGCAATATTGTGCATTTGATGACATTAAGTGCTTACATTTTCCTCAACTTTGGTGGCAAATTGTGATTTAAATTTGACCACACTATTATTGCGGTTATCCTAAATAATTGCGATTAAAATTAATAATCATGATCAGACGATTAATTCATGATCACAACAGGGCTAAATCTAGTGATTTAAAAAAAATAGGGACCTCTTTTTTTGAAGCATCATAACCTCAAACCAAAAGGTAAGACATTCGTCAATTCTAACCAGGGTATTAAAGAATTTAAGATTTTGTTCCCTTGAATTGGCCACACCTACAGAAAATTGACAGAAAGAAGAATTTATTGCTGCACTCTAGTTATAATTCTAATAAAAATCCAAACAGGTAATGTATTCTGGAAAAGGAAGTGCCCTTCCACCTTGCTTTACCCTCATCCTTTTACCTTACTATGATGAAATTTAACACAGATACAAATTTCTATAAATATTTCAAATTCAACCATATCCATCCATCTATGCAAAACACCAGTGATGGATATTTATTTATTTGAATTTCAATTAATTTAATTCTACTTTCTTTTTTAAAGTAAAAAATTTCAATTGCAATTCTGCCTCCTGTTTGCTACCGCAATTCAAATTCAGGAACAGAATTGCAATCTAAAAATCATTATCAATTCAATTCCAAATGATGTGTTAACACCCCAGACTTGCATGGCAGGATTTCACTAAATGGGTGGCATTCTAAATAAAAAAAGCTGTCTAGACTTGAAACCCATCTGCACAGACTGAAAAGTAGACTATACTTTTGTTTAGCGCTTGATATACTCCAGTATAAATGTTATAGCTGAATCTCTTTTGAAAACACACTTATTTACCACCTTCACCACACACTGTCAGTTCAATGCTCATTGGAATGGATAAACACAAACAATTGCAAAGCATTCAGTACAGAAAAGCTTGTTTTTTTTTTTTTCTCAAACTGTGAATTTAATTAAACAAACTAGGATTCTCAAGGCTGAATGTATTCATACATGCCACGGTGCACTTCAAAAGTCTGCGTATTGATAACTGAAGCAATCAGTGCTCCCTCACTTTTATTTAAACAATAGCTTCTCAGTGTCTTGATTGAGAAGAAGCCGTGATTTGTGACCTTCTTAGACAAACCTTGTTATGGGCTACGAAATCCTATAAAAACATGATTTTATCTCCACTAATTTGTACTGATAGCTATGCAAACCTCAAAAGCGTAGCCAACCCCATAATTAAGGTTTGTGGTTCCCTTGAAGGCTTCGTAGCCAGAACAAGGTTAAGCAAGGGTTCAAATCACGGAAGGGTCTCACGCTTTGGAACGGAGGGCAAGTGGGTTGTTTTACTCCGCGTTGTGTGCCATAAATCTAATCAAGGTGATAAATCAAGGCCATTCTGACTGGGCAGACTGTAACTGTATTGTAACAGAACCTGAGGAGAACAGCCAGGGCTGGGAACTAGGCCATTAGGTCCTCTCAATCCCCAGCTTTGGGTAGGGTTTCTCTAAGCATGTAGTTAACTACACTCAGGAAATGATTCCTCTCCAGACCATTAATGCACTATAGAATAATAGACACACTAAGGACCGTGGCAGATGTATTTCTGCGCCTATAAAGCCGTCTCTCAAAAGCCCTCTTCGCTTGCCAAACGCAACACCTCTTGCTCCAGAGCAGCGACGGAGCCTGTAAAGGTTGGCCCACTCTACACGTTCCCAGACAAGGCAGAATGTTAACAGGGTCAGTGCTGGGGACTGAGCCCTACAGTTAAATCCATTTGAAAATGCAAAAATGTGAGTTCTGCTTTATAATGGCTCCCGCAGGTCCCAGCGTTACGGGCCAAAAGAAGCTTCCCCGAAGCCAACTGCTGGATCCGATTTCAGCCCTTCCACCCCACCCAGCAAAAAGAAAAAAGAAGAAAAAAAGCAGAAAGACAGACAGACAGACAGAGGAGGAGAGACATTTAACGCACATTTCACTTCAGGACAACCGTACCAAAACAATTCAATTATCCCATCGTCCTTGGGGCCTCAAACTGATTTATTGAGCCGTAGCACCTGAGATGCAGATCATTCCAGGTCTACATTATCTCTCACTTGACTCTACAACCCCCCCTCCAAAAAAACAAAACACATACAACCCGTCCACACCGAAGCCCTGTCTCTCAGACCCCTGGGTTCCTGTTAAAAACCTGAGCGAGAGATCCAGGAAGAGAGGGGCCAGGCCCTGACAGCCCTGCCTGAGATTATGATGAGAAGGTCGTTTTTGAATGAAAAGCTTGTTTATCCGAGTTAACGCAGGCAAATTTGCCTCTCCACATCCAGCCCCTGTTAGCTTTGGCAAGTCGAGTGAAACGCAGCGGTAGCGCTGCGCAAACACCGACGAGCCTGTGCTGCCCCACTCTTCTTTTCTCTTTTCGACACTTTTGGGAGCTGGAGAAATTATCCCGGACACCTGGGAATGGTGAAGCCGCTCACCGTCCAACTTTTAACTACTTGAGTCGACATGCAGAGGCTTTAAAACCTGGATCACTCTAATTCTTCTTGAATCTGGCATTTGTACACATAAATCAATATAATTCTCATCAGCACTCAATGGGCACAAAAATCTATTAAGTTTTAAAATGGCTGTTTGAAAAAACATATTCAAATAATGACAGTGAAGCATAACAAAGGAAGTGAATTAAAAAAGAGAAGTTTGATATTTTCTAAGCAATAGTTATGCTACACGTTTTACTGATGGCTGCATTTATGAAGGTCATACTTTCAATTGCCCATGGAAATTCTATCTATTCAATGTATTCCATTGTACTGTTGAAAGTAATTTACGTGGCCTAGACTGAAAATTAAAATCAAAGACTGTATGTGTGTATGTGTGTGTGTGTGTGTGTGTGGGGGGGGGGGGGGGGGGGGGACAATTCAAAAACAAAATGAAGAGACACAGCTGCAGCAATACAACTACTTGTTTAATATTATTTCAATGATGACCTTGTGGGCCATCATTTCTTGTCAGGCCAAATTTTACTTCTGAAAATTTCTGCAGCTCATCATGAAATATTCATCTGAGGAGCCTCCTGCTCCACAGCACAATTCGGTCCAGTAATGAACAATACGGATTCAAAGGGGGATACATTTCACAAACAAACAAAGAAAATTACCAAGCATCTTGAATCCCCCTGCTGAGCAACTATCCTAGTCAATTAAAATGATTTCAAATGTTGCTTTTCTTCAATGGATGTTCTTTTCCTTTTGTCCTCTTTTAAGCACACTGCGCATTCGACACAAATCAAGGTCAGGATTAATTATGGAGTTGAATCCAATCACTTTTATTTCTCAGTCTAAAGCATGATGTACTGTGTTTACCAGTGGCAAATCCTGCTAAGAGCGGCCACTTCTCAGCGTGGCGGCAGCCTCAGGGTACTGCCCAACAACGCCGCTTCTTCACATCCCCGGCCCGAGTTTACTACTCTGCAATGCACCGCTAATATAAGCTATAATCAAGAGTTCTCATTCATTAATACTGCTTAAGAAAAGCAGCAAGCAAATCTCTAATGATTTAATCTCCCTCGTGCTCTCATACACAACCACACCAGAGTATTTGTGTTAGGATAATGTGCTAATGATTAGAGCCCACATCTCTACATCCCGCCGCTCCTTAAAGAGCAGTACAGAAGAATAACAAACAGCTGTCCACCACAGGAATCCACGGCTGCTCCACCAGCATTCATGATTGGCGTTAAGAAACTACACCCAACTGCAAAATATACACACGCTACCTGCTGAATAATGTGAAGATTAGCTGACACAAAGACTACTGAGATCACAAATGATTATTAGATTGCCCTTACAAATAACACTCTGAAAAAGAGTTCAATACGTAAATGTTAAGATCCTATTAGGAATTCAATCATGCATTTATACTTTATCCCATCATCAGTCAAGTAATAACTTTGAAGAGCATGCGTGTCAGAATCATTTGGAAAACTTTAAAGTAAAACGTTTGGCTGTTGAACACAATTTTATTAAGCCATAACGAATAACAGAATCATGGGCCAATATAAAAGTTATTTTGGTCCTAGTTTATACGGAGTTCATTTACAACAAGGGTTAATTTACTGGAAGCTTCAGCACTAAGCAGATGCACAGACGGTGCTTGAAGTGGGGTTTACTCAGCTGTATACAGTATTATGAATATATACTCACACACTATTCTCAATTGTCCCTGCTAGACAAGACAGTCTGTCCTGTCACTCTGACCAAACAAAGGCTAACAAGCCTAAGTCTTTATGTCTCAAACAAAATCCTCCAATATCCTTGAAATACTTTATGCCAAAAATCACCACTAGTTCTGATCGCTCACTATAGTAGCCCTGCGCCAAAACAAACCACTGTTTCCAAGCATAAATAATTCATAAATAAAAAATATATACACTCACCTAAAGGATTATTAGGAACACCATACTAATACTGTGTTTGACCCCCTTTCGCCTTCAGAACTGCCTTAATTCTATGTGGCATTGATTCAACAAGATGCTGAAAGCATTCTTTAGAAATGTTGGCCCATATTGATAGGATAGCATCTTGCAGGAGATTTGTGGGATGCCCATCCAGGGCACAAAGCTCCAGTTCCACCACATCCCAAAGATGCAAAGATGTGGGGGCCATTTTAGTACAGTGAACTCATTGTCATGTTCAAGAAACCAATTTGAAATGATTCGAGCTTTGTGACATGGTGCATTATCCTGCTGGAAGTAGCCATCAGAGGATGGGTACATGGTGGTCATAAAGGGCTGGACATGGTCAGAAACAATGCTCAGGTAGGCCGTGGCATTTAAACAATGCCCAATTGGCACTAAGGGGCCTAAAGTGTGCCAAGAAAACATCCTCCACACCATTACACCACCACCACCAGCCTGCACAGTGGTAACAAGGCATGATGGATCCATGTTCTCAGTCTGTTTACGCCAAATTCTGACTCTACCATCTGAATGTCTCAACAGAAATCGAGACTCATCAGACCAGGCAACATTTTTCCAGTCTTCAACCGTCAAATTTTGGTGAGCTCATACAAATTGTAGCCTCTTTTTCCTATTTGTAGTGGAGATGAGTGGTACCCGGTGGGGTCTTCTGCTGTTGTAGCCCATCCGCCTCAAGATTGTGCGTGTTGTGGCTTCACAAATGCTTTGCTGCATACCTCGGTTGTAACGAGTGGTTATTTCAGTCAAAGTTGCTCTTCTATCAGCTTGAATCAGTCGGCCCATTCTCCTCTGACCTCTAGCATCAACAAGGCATTTTCGCCCACAGGACTGCCACATACTGGATGTTTTTCCCTTTTCACACCATTCTTTGTAAACCCTAGAAATGGTTGTGCGTGAAAATCCCAGTAACTGAGCAGATTGTGAAATACTCAGACCGGCCCGTCTGGCACCAACAACCATACCACACTCAAAATTGTTTAAATCGCATTTCTTTCACATTCTGACATTCAGTTTGGAGTTCAGGAGATTGTCTTGACCAGGACCACACCCCTAAATGCATTGAAGCAACTGCCATGTGATTGGTTGATTAGATAATTGCATTAATGAGAAATTGAAAAGGTGTTCCTAATAATCCTTTAGGTGAGTGTACACAACTCTAAGCTACCATTTCTATCTGTAACACATTCAGAAAATTCAGTTTAACGTAGTAGATAAGGGTTACGTAAATGCAGTAAATTAAACAACAGCAACAAAAAAAAGTGTCACCTAATTGTAAGTGCAAAGATTCCCAAGAAAGGCCATTATGACCAAATGGGTTAGAGATAGACCTCTATTATATTGGGATTGGGTAGCTATGATAAAGGACCTTGTATTGTTATTTAATAAAATGTGGAATAGACTATTGAAGTCTCTTGAGATTAGTGAAAATCCAACTGTAGAATAAATTTACACACCAATTTATTTGACTAATATATATATATATATATATATATATATATATATATATATATATATATATATATATATATATATATATATATATATATATACACACACACACACACACACACATTTGCATGCATGTTGATGTATATTAGATATTTGCCTGTTCTTTATAATTTCCCCCCATAGTTTTATAATGAACATATTGCGCATATGTATTTCTATGCATTTTTTTATTTGTATTGTATCTATGTTTTGTATGCAACAAATTGCACTTAATTGCTGTAGGAATTGTTTAAATGCAAATAAAATTGGCATTTCTAAATAAATACATATATTTGTAATTCTAAATCAAAAAGTAATAATTTGCTGTTCCTCTATAGCAATTTTTCTGTCATTTAGACTTGCCGATAAGTGTATCTAACAAAAGCTATTTGGTTTGTAAAGGTTAACTTTTCCTATCCATACTGGCATTTAACTTATTTATCACTCATTCATCATATTACTAAAATGAAATAATCTTGGCAGCCCTAAAACATTTGCAAATCTATTTTTTCCTACTTTCAGCATTGCTCATAACGTGCTAAAAAAAGGCAATCAGGCAACAAGCCTGGGCTGAGACCCCCAGACCCTTACAAGCAACTAAACAGGAGCTCTTGTGGGAGGCAAAGCAGGTACAGAAGTAGCTCTGTACAGCAAAGGCAATACATCAAAACAACGAGACAACACAGTAACACCTGTTCAGGGTACGCACTACCATTTCTCTTTCTCACACACTCCCTTTTTAAAGACAAATATAGTTGCAATTGCAGCTTGTCATGGGGTGACCTGCTTCCTCAGCAGACCTCCTGTAGGTCTCCAGAGATGCTCTGGCACTGATCTCAGCACAGCTGCACCTCACCAATCTCAACCGCCAATCAAAATATGACCTTCCTTTTCTTTTCAAGAGCATGCAGGAGATGCTCCTGTGTTCGCACACAACCACATCTATTGCAATGCTAATTCCAGTCTAATTTCTAGCCCCCCTTCTCTCCCTCCTCCTGTCACTTAGACAAACACAGGTCGTCAAATATCCCAGAAAGCATGGCAGGCTCTCCCCGAGCGGCATGCCGATTTTTATGAATTATGGAGAGCGCTGTAAAGTGTACTGCCTTCACTTTAATTAGGTTTCAGTGTGGAGGGCCGTCTCTATGGGAAGCCAGAAGCAGCATGTAAGACAACTCCTCCTCTGTACTGTAATATCCCTGGGCACGCATGTCCACACTACACTGTACGCTGGGATGCCAACATCTACAAATCGAATAAATAGCTAAGGGGAGAGCTATTAATTTGTCCTAACATTGTTTCTTATTTCTAACAAGAAGATATTCTGAAAAAGAAGTACATTCCAGCATTTTTGGAAAGTTTGGTGTAGGTTTCAATGACAGTCCAATGAGTGACACCAACTGAAGGGATTCTGTAACTAAACTGGACTTCAGCAGCAGATCAGTAATCTGAAGGCCAAGTAATTAATTAATCAATCATGTACATCAATACATTCTTTCATTAATAACCATTAGCAGTAATTAGAGAGGAGTAAAACACTAAGCATCATTCACAAGTCAAATTACTGTTAATCCAAATGGTATGTTAATGATGAGTCAGCGTTGTGAGCGAGACGTACCAGCCAATAGGTAAATCAGCATGACGTTAGCTGTGTTTATTAGCACAAGCTAACAAGGCATGAATTTAACAGCAACACTATACTATAAACCGGCCAAGACAGACAAGTTGGGTGATTATAGATTAAAAAAAAAAAAAAAACGCTAACAGTGGGATTTTAAACATCTAATTGGCAGTGGAAACTTAGCCTTTATTGCCTGGGATGATACCAATCAAAACAATGGCAGCACGGATCACTTCACAGGTTAATGGCATGCAGGAGCAACATTTCTATAAAACTTGCAATTACCTTGACAGTTTATGCTCTGAAGGAGCCTGAAGACTCTGGCAGCCATCTTGTTTGCTGCTGCAAGCAGTCAGGTTGGAAAAATAAACTCTTCAATGTCATATGGAAATAATATTATTTCTGGGATGAAATGTGGTTCATAATCTCCAATATAAAATTTCTAAACCAGCCTTAAAGAGATAGTTCACCCAAAATTATGTTACCACGTACTCACTCCTATGTCGTTTAAAAACTATGATTTTTTTTTTTTTTATGCGTTCACTTTCCCCACTCACTTTCATTATATGGAGAGGAAAAAAATAATAATAATAATAATACACACACACACACGTATGTATGTATGTATGTATGTATGTATGTATGTATGTATGTATGTATGTATGTATGTATGTATGTATGTATGTATGTATGTATGTATGTATGTATGTATGTATGTATGTATGTATATATATATATATATATATGTGTGTGTGTGTGTGTGTATGTGTATGTGTATGTGTATGTATATGTATAAAACCAGGGCTGTACAGTGCGACATTTATGCTACAAAAAAATCGGTCTGTGCGATGAATATATTTACCCCAGTAGCACGGGTGCGATACAGTTTAGCATGTGAGACAGAGCTCGTTTGAGTGAAGGGAGAATTTGTTTTGTACTGGGCTGCACGATTGACTGAAATTCAACCAAATCGAGATTTGTCTTTGTGAAATTATGAAAATCGCTTCCATTTTTTAAATAAATAAATGTGCAGATTAAGCGCAGCACTGTTCAGGACGGATCAATCGGTTCGCAATAAATGCTGCTCTATCTCTGCATGCACTGTGAGATGGAGTCATTGGCATTTTAGTTCAAAAAGGAGCACGGTTTGCATGAAAAATTGCTCATGTAAAAGCTGTCAATCGCGGGCTCGGTGTGCACCGGGTAACGAACCCGAGACTCTGAAGGAGGTGGCACTCGAACTGTCCCGCGATTCACGTGAATCACGTGAAACGGACTCGGGTGCGCATTTGTTCAGGAAGAAAAGTAACCTGCATATGTGTTTTAGCATATTACAATGTATTTAGTTCAATAAAACACATGTAAGGGATGATGGTGTTGATGATTTACCTTGGATACGAGTGTATTCGCGCTTTGCGTGTAATCAGGGCAACAATAAATTAACTTCATGCGACGCACATACAGTAAACCCAAGTGTCGTTCACTCAGCATAATAGCACCAAATTAATAAAACACAATATATTTACTGCTTTGTGTTTTCTATCATCTGCCGTGCACATTTTTGATGACGTAAGATGAACAAGTGCACCAGGGTTCGATAGAATCAAGCTGAGTGTGAGACCAGACCAGCGCTGCGGGGGACGCCGGGAACAATCGCATTTCGACATGACCACAGCAAACGTGCCCAGTGTTAAAGCCCCCTTAATGTGTATTAGAAAAAGCAACAATCTCTTTCCAAACTTGTAATGAGAAGCATTTACAAACCTGTTGTCCAACAAAAGAGAACATTTAATCGAGTATTTGAAATAACCTACTTTTGTAATCTGACAGGCTTCACATCACAGAATGAGGCAGAAATTATATTATTTTATATATTCTGCAGTACAGTGATAGATTTGCGGTGTAGAGACGTGTACAGTACTTTTTTTCTTTCTCAGTGAATACATAAGATTAAATAAGACAAAAATTAAGACAGACACATTTTTTATCATAATTTAATATTTTATTATAAAACCTTAGAACTTTCTAACGATTTATGTTTTCTGTAAAATATAATAATAATAATAATAATAATAATAGTTATTATTATTTTTATTCTTAAATATTTGTATTGTATAGCACTTTTACCATTTTTCAGACATGGTGACAGACGTTTTATACATGTGCTACAATTTTGTGGGCTGTGCTAAACATGACTGTCAATCTCCCTCGGACTGGGGCTCCATGCAAGATCTCACCTCGTGGGGTCTCAATGATCCTAAGAAAGGTGAGAAATCAGCCCAGAACTACACGGGAGGAGTTGGTCAATGACCTGAAAAGAGCTGGGACCACCGTTTCCAAGGTTACTGTTGGTAATAGGTTACTGTTCCAAGGTTACTGTTCACCAAATATGAATCTTATATGACTTAAATATTTTGCTTGTGTGTTAGTAGGAAATATGAGATTACATTTCTAAACATTCCTTTTGCCATTAATTTGTAATCCAGTAAGATTTTTGTATGCACAAGGAGTCTGACAACAGCCGGTATGCTCCACACGGAGATCTTATCTCAACATCATCGAGTCCATCTGGGATTACATGAAGAAACAGAAAAAAAACTGAGACAGACTAAATCCAGAAGACCTTGAAGAAACCTACCTGCAAAGCTACAGTACTGTGAATAGTTTTATCCTTGTGTCGTGTGTTCCCCAGGAAAGCGACACACACGCACCAGTCATCCACGACACGTGATGTAAAATAAAATGTGATTCATTAGACCAGGCCACCTCCTTCCATTGCTCCGTGGTTCGGTTCTGATGCTCACGTGCCAACTATTGGTGCTTTTGGCGGTGGACAGGGGCCAGTATGGGCACCCTGACTGGTCTGCGGCTATGCAGCCCCATACGCAACAAACTGCGAAGCACTGTGTATTCTGACACCTTTCCGAAAATTTGAGCTACAGTAGCTCGTCTGTTTGATTGGACCACAGGGGCCAGCCTTCGCTCTCCACATGCATCAATAAGCCTTGGCCGCCCATGACCCTGTCGCTGGACAAAATGTTCACTTGCTGCCTAATATATCCCACCCACTAACAGGTGCCGTGATGAAGAGATAAACAGTGTTATTCACTTCACCTGTGCATGATGACCTTTTTTTTTTTTTTTTTACTTCCTTTTTTTTTTTACTTCCTTTAAAAATATATGGAAACCTAACAAAATGAAAGATTGATTTTAGGCAATTAAAATGTTTTAAAAGAACTAAAATGATATATTTATGAATGCTGAAAAAATTATGTAACATGAAAAATGTAACAATATCTGAATTTGACACCAATTTTCAAAAAATGATGTTCTTTGGAGAGGAGCGCAGACTGCCAAAGCTGTAAATTGCGGTGCACAGGTGTGTGCAGTAATTCTTGGAGATGTGAGGCATGTGACAGCGGACAGGCGGACGGTGACAGCAGAACCGACACGGGATGCTCATCTGAAGAAATACAGCCGCGGCTGGATCCCAAAGCCATTACACGGCATGCTGTGAAGCGGTCACTCTCGACTCATATCGAAAACACTGGCCAGGAAGTGCTTCACTTCAGGGATTCTGGTGTAGATGGAGATTTCTGAACATTCATGTGGCTTTAAGATCATTTTTCAAAGCAAGGATATAAGTCAAGCTCTTCAGCCATTGGTGCCACTTTGTAAAAGATAGAGCCCTATTCAACAATGTGAAACAAATTCAAGTTCCAAGTTGTATTCGTCACATACACAATGGTGCCCAGAGGTACAAAGGAAGTGAAATGTTTTGTCTACATCAAAACAAGGACTGTGGAACACGAAAATATATGCAAGCTATTTCTAAATAAAACTTTAAAGATCAGAAGAAAGAATATACTGTATATTTAATAGAAAATATACAGTTTAAAGTATTAAAGGCCAGAGCAACAGCAGTATAAACAATGCAAAGACAAAGCGTAAACAGTTTTAAATATCCAAAAGGCACAATGACTTTGCAAGAGCAATACATTAATTGAAAGAAAATACATTTTAACAGTATTATTAAATGACTAGTATTTTTAAATATTTACTTACATATACACACTACTGTTCAGAAGTTTGGGGCCAGTACGTTTTTGAAAAGTTTTTGTCTCATGTTCATCGAGTATGCATTTATCCTATCCAAAAAACAGTAATAATGTGTAATATTATAAAAAAAATTATGTTTTTAAATAATTTATATTATTATATAATTATCATCAATGTTCAACAGTTGTGCTGCTTAATATTTTTGTGGATTCTTTCATTAATAGAAAGTTTTAAAAAAAAATTTTGAAGTAGAAATCTTTTGTAACAATGTAAATGTCTTCAATATTGCTTTTGATCAATTTAAAGCATCCTTACTTAATAAAAACAATATTTAAAAAAAATGAATAGATAATTGCAAATAGATTAATCTATCTAGCCATCTAGACAGGCAGACAGTGACTCACACAATCTAAATGTTCTTTTGAGCCATCTCAAACAAGGTCATCAGACATTTCTATATAAAAGAAGAGACAAAGTAATGTCACTAATGACGCAAACTAAAAAAAACAAAAAACACAAACAAAAAAAAAGACCGAGAGAGAAATCAAGAGGAAAAACTCTACAGATTTGCGATTTGTTTGGGCACACTTAATGACAAGCAGAAACTGATCTGTAACAATGCAGCAGTAAATTGCAGCCTCCAGCCAGTTCTTTTACAGAGAATATTATGGCGATTAAAAACAGACTCAAAAATCCATCCCTGGTGGTCTTCTCAATAACATGGAGACATCTTGACTCTTGCCAGCTTTGCTCTTGGAACCTGCCTGCTTCTAATTTTGCTGTAAGAACAGCTCATTTCTGGACAGGCCAAATTCATTCTGTCTTTTTGGTGGGGAGGCACATTCTCATGTCATCTTGGGAAAACGGGGGCCTCTTTGATGAACTTCTGAGCAAAGACTTTACTTCATCTGCTACTTAACGGTCCAACGTTAGAATAAACAACCAAAGAGCACTTGCTTTATAATCATCTCTAGAAACAGGCTAAAGGATTGTGTTTCAATTGTTCAGTTCACAATAATATTGTGCAACAGTTTTACCTAACCTCATCCATCACTGTGCTTAAATACCTAGTAGAACGAATCACGACTGCACAACTCAACGTACATCCAAATTTATAGACAATAAGTCCATTAATCGCTACAAGTGGAGATGTTTGTATGAGTCAGACTTTCTCTTTCAACTCTTTGAATGTGACGACAACTTTAATGCCATTAAAGGTTGGTTTGACATTTCAATCATGACCTGACATGGGTGAAAGTGATCTAGGGACAATGAAACTGCAAAAACTGCCTTATAAACTTGAGTTAAACTCTCAAAGGA
Organism: Romanogobio albipinnatus; assembly: GCA_023566225.1. Taxonomy (NCBI): domain Eukaryota; kingdom Metazoa; phylum Chordata; class Actinopteri; order Cypriniformes; family Gobionidae; genus Romanogobio; species Romanogobio albipinnatus. The sequence continues at coordinate 21,195,978 of CM042258.1, forward strand.
AGCAGGTCATGCATTTAGTATATGAAAGACGTTCATATTCCCGCACTTCTTAATGACCCAAATATTCCTGACATCGCTGTGAAAGAACAGAAAGGACATTTTTCAGATCACAACTTCAGAACAGAAAAACAAAATGTTCTGGCTGGAAGGAGAGCGGAAAGATTTCGATTCCATGCCATTTGGCAGACTTTTCTGGTTTAGTGGCATCCTATGAGCTCTACCATCCAAAAGCCCAGCGCAGTAAGGCAGGCTGCAGCTCTGCAGGGAGCTTGAGCAAGCATGCAATGGTAAGAAGCAGAATGTTAGTATCTTGTCTGTCACCTGCTGTGTGTCACCAGGCTCCTGTCATTTCCCCCCATTCATTTTTCACAGTCACTCAACACTTAGACTCTCCATCTTCTCTATATACTCCTCCAATACTGTCATTTTGGGAAGTGAAACAGAACAAGAAAAAAGTAGTACTGACACTACCAGATACAAGGATGTGTTTGCCATCTAAAATTTATATAACCTGTTTTTCTCTGCCCTGCTCCAGCTGTTGTCAGTATGTGTTGGTGTTTACGAGATCTTCCAAAATCTATCTGTCCGTCCGTCTGTCCGTGGCGAGCGGTAACTTCTATAACCGGTTATGTTGAGAGCTAATAATATAATAAATATAATTAATATAATATAATATAATATAATATATAATATAATATAATACAATATAATATAATACAATACAATACATGGGTCTTCAACCGGGGGTCCGCAACGGTACTGCAGGCGGTCCGCCAATTAATGTTTGATCACAAAATTTTTTGATTAAAAAAATCGAACATGGGGAGAAAACATCACAAAGTCCAATTCAATTATAAAGCACCCTGAAACAAAAGCAGAGCACCCTCCGTTGATACTGTGATAGTATAATATTATCGGAGAAACAAATTTGGCAAACACTGCGTTAGATTTTGCGCTCTGGGGAACATGAAATATTCCTATACACAGCGGGTTTTGCAGCGGTGAGAAATGTAGCCAATCATAGACGTGCTCGATGATCTCTGGAACGCAATGGCCAATCAGAGGTGTTTAAGTTAGAATCCACTCACCACTCAAAACGCCTGAGTTTTTATTCAGTACTGAGTTCTGCTCGCTCTCGTGAATTCTCTCATTAACAAAGACACAATGCAAGTAGGAGATTCATTATTTAGTGTAGACAACTTTACTGATTTTGATGGAACACTGTGTGATCGTAGCCTAGAAATCTAGACGCACCCTAGCGCCAGAAAATGTATTTTGCCGTGAGTGTAGTCTAGCAACTCTCGGTAGACCTGAAAGCTGGAAAAACCAAACTCTGGTCAGGCCAATCACAGCATGTGTAGAGTCGGTGGGCGGGCTTAACATAATGACGGCACGGCACAAGCTGTGTCTCATTTCGGAAGGCTGCATCCTCCGGAGGTCGCATTTGAAGGCTGTATGCGTCTGAAGGCTGTTTCATTTCAAAAAAGTAAGTAGGACACTCCGAATGCGACCTTCAAATGCGCCCTTCTTTTCAGGAATTCGGAGTGTGCATGAGATGCATCCTTCGTTGCTTCAGATAACCCACAATTCTTTGCGTCGCCATTAACAACCGCCATGTTTTTTAAATATTATTTGAAAAAATGGCGCCGCCGGCAGATATACATGCAAGCGAAGATGTGGTGTTTAAACTTAAGTAGTTTAAAGCTTGTTTTTGTTTTTAAGCTGTATATACCTCAAATAGATAGTTGTGGTAAACAGGATTACAAGTGTTGTGATATTTTATTTTATTTTTTAAACGTTTAGAACAGTACTTTGCTGTCAAGGCAAAACATTTCATAGTCATTTTCAAGTTATAAATCATTTTCATTCGTATAACGCGTGAGAGCGCAACTCCACGGTGAACGTGTTGGCATAGCAACGTGATACTTCCTGCCTGTGTGTCCTACGGAGGACGTCTCGTTTAATTCTGATTAAGGACACTCCGTATACCGCATCCTTCACAGGATGTGACCTCCAGAGGATGCAGCCTTCAAAAATAAATGAAATGAGACACGGCTATAGAAGAGCAACTTACTGGATGTTTTTCCCTTTTCACACCATTCTTTGTAAACCATAGAAATGGTTGTGTGTGAAAATCCCAGTAACTGAGCAGATTGTGAAATACTCAGACCGGCCCGTCTGGCAACAACAACTATGCCACGCTCAAAATTGCTTAAATCACCTTTCTTTCCCATTCTGACATTCAGTTTGGAGTTCAGGAGATTGTCTTGACCAGGACCACACCCCTAAATGCATTGAAGCAACTGCCATGTGATTGGTTGATTAGATAATTGCATTAATGAGAAATTGAACAGGTGTTCCTAATAATCCTTTAGGTGAGTGTATGTAGGGACTCACTAGAAAAGCTATTTTATTAATATAAGTCACAGGGCTGCGGCTTTAAGTGTTTCTGTGCACCTGAATGTTTGTGAAATGTGTGCGCAGCGCGATCTCTGAAGCACGCACACGCATCAATCGCACACAATGGAAACAGCGCATTAAAAAGGAACTACCTGCACATTAAACGGTTATATAAACTGTTTTTATAACACCTTCCAGCTAATCAGAATCAAGTATTCGGACAGACCATGGTATAAATACACTAGAGATGCTCCGATCAGCATTTTTGGGGCCGATCACCGATTACCGATCACCAAGATCATGATCTGCCGATTGCCGATCACTGCCGATCACAGAATGGCAGGGGAATGGCAATCTTTTATCTATAATCTTGCAGAGTTTGCACCATTTGTAGAAATGAAACTAACTCTAAATTAACTGAGTCAAGATCTTGAAGAACCACCAAGTGTTTATTTTAGAAAATGAGATAACTTAAGGCTACTGTAGGCCACCTTTCCCAAATAAATGTATATAATAAATGTATATAATTATCTCACCTAAATATTTGATCATGCAGTGCATTTTTGTTTTTAAAAACAAATTTTCAGGTAGGTCTAACATTAGTATTGAGGTAAGACATACTAAAGACATTTAATAAGAAATCAAATGTAAATTAATATTGGTCTTCCCTGAATACATTAAATTAGATTAATCCTTACAGTTAAGGTTGCAAAAGTTAGTCATTCAAGAGCAGTGAGTGTCATAAAGGTTCATCAAACACCACAAGACAAATAGAAACTCAGAGACAGCAGTAGTTTATTCGACATCTGTCCCTTTAAGAGCGAACACGGATACGGTTACAGCTGCACAAACGTTCACTCGCGAGTCACGACGGGGTTTACGTGCATACTTGTCAAGACGGTCATTTAGTACGTACATTTGTGTGTATCTGACCATTTCAGCGCAATTTGTACTCGCAAGCTTTTTGTGAGATGGCCTGTGTGTGTGTGCGCGCGCTCACGGTCTGGAGAGCGCGCGAGTGCTGAGCGGTTTGAACACTGGCAAGACTTAAAAATAAACGCAAATGATAAACTTTAGTGACGATGCGACACTGCCTCGATTGTGCAAAGTGGCAAATCCTGTCAACTGTGCAGCGCGATTTTAGCGATGCGCTGATGTGAAGCCATTTGAGCTTGCCTTTATGAGAGGGAGAGAGAGAGCGCGCGCACGCGGTGATTCACGCACACTGTTTGTGAACTTACATTCCACAGAAAGTTTTCAAATGACTGCGTAAGTTATTTAATATAGAAATATGAATTGTACCTCACCTTCAGCATTATAATTATTTTACCCGCGCTGGAAAGAGAATGAGACGGTGTCGCTGCATATCATGCCCTAGCTCTCACGGCAGGTGCGGGTTTATGTGTCGTCAGCATGCGATCGGTTCATGAGATCGGCCTTTTTGGAGACCGCCGATCAATCATCCCAAAGCGATTATCGGCCGATCGAGATCGGTTGCCGATCGATCGGAGCACCCCTAAAATACACATATACACACATACAAAAATACAGTAAAAACATTAATACTGTGAAATATTATTAACATTTATGTTACGAGCCCCTACTCTTTCTATTGTTTTCTTTTTTCTTTCTGAGTATAGTTGCCAATTGGATGGGGGTGGAGCCTGATGATTCCTAACACCTGAGGCCTCTGCCTACAGTGGGGCAAAAAAAATATTTAGTCAGCCACCAATTGTGCAAGTTCTCCCACTTAAAAAGATGAGAGAGGCCTGTATTCATCATTAGTACACTTCAACTATGAGAGACAGAATGAGAAGAAAAATAAATCCAGAAAATCACATTCAAGATTTCTGGCTCTCACAGACCTGTAACAACTTCTTTAAGAGGCTCCTCTGTCCTCCACTCGTTGCCTGTATTAATGGCACCTGTTTGAACTCGTTATCAATATAAAAGACACCTGTCCACAACCTCAAACAGTCAGACTCCAAACTCCACTATGGCCAAGACCAAAGAGCTGTCAAAGTAGCTGGGAAGACTGAATTTGCAATAGGTTAGCAGCTTGCTGTGAAGAAATCAACTGTGGGAGCAATTATTAGAAAATGTTAGACATACAAGACCACTGATAATCTCCCTCAATCTGGGGCTCCACGCAAGATCTCACCCCGTGGGGTCAAAATGATCACAAGAACGGTGAGTAAAAATTCCAGAACCACACGGGGGGACCTAGTGAATGACCTGCAGAGAGCTGGGTCCAAAGTAACAAAGGCTGCCATCAGTAACACACTACGCCGCCAGGGACTGAAATCCTGCAGTGCCAGGCGTGTCCCCCTGCTTAAGCCAGTACATGTCCGGACCCGTCGGAAGTTTGCTAGAGAGCATTCGGATGATCCAGAAGAGGATTGGGAGAATGTCATATGGTCAGATGAAACCAAAATAGAACTTTTTGGTAAAAACTCAACTTGTCGTGTTTGGAGGAGAAAGAATGCTGAGTTGCATCCAAAGAACACCATACCTACTGTGAAGCATGGGGGAGGAAACATCATGCTCTGGGGCTGTTTTTCTGCTGATCCGTGTAAAGGAAAGAATGAATGGGGCCATGTATCGTGAGATTTTGAGTAAAAACCTCCTTCCATCAGCAAGGGCATTGAAGACGAAACGTGACTGGGTCTTTCAGCATGACAATTATCCCAAACACACCGCCCGGGCAACAAAGGAGTGGCTTCGTAAGAAGCATCTCAAGGTCCTGGAGTGGCCTAGCCAGTCTCCAGATCTCAACCCCAAATTTTTGGAGGGAGTTGAAAATCCATGTTGCCCAGTGACAGCCCCAAAACATCACTGCTCTAGAGGAGATCTGCATGGAGGAAAGGGCCAAACTGCCAGCAACAGCGTGTGAAAACCTTGTGGCGATTTACAGAAAACGTTTGACCTCTGTCATTGCCAACAAAGGGTATATAACAAAGTATTGAGATTTACTTTTGTTATTGACCAAATACTTATTTTCCACCATAATTTGCAAATAAATTCTTTAAAAAATCAGAAGTTAGAATAGTTGTATCTATGATGAAAATTACAGGCCTCTCATCTTTTTTAGTGGGAGAACTTGCACAATTGGTTGCTGACTAAATACTTTTTTGCCACACTGTATTTAAGAGCTACTGGTGGCACTTCAGTTTGGGGCCTACCACAGGAAACCTGTTGGATTTGGAGTTTGTTTTTCACTTTCTTTTGTACAGGATGGTGAGTTTCATTTGTTTATTTATATTAGGTTAGCGGGAAAGCATAGGCAATAAACTGACCTGGAAGATTATTTTGTGTATATTCTTTTGTGTTTCTCGGGAGTTAGGAAAGCATTAACTCGGAGTTGTAGTTTAGATTAGTTAGCTCACCAGTTATATTGTTGTTTGTTTTGTTACTTTCCATTGCCAATACATGTTATATTTATTTTTATTGCCCTGGCCTTTTGATTCTTGTTTTGCTACCTTCCTGAATGGCTCTTATGTTGGTCCCTATTTTCTATTTTAATTAGCCGCGGCATGTCTGTATGGGCCTCTATATATACACTGAATTAATAATAAATTGTAAATATATTCAGAATTCTGCAACAAATATTTTTCGGATTTTGTAAACTTTTTAAGTTGTGAAGTGAGCAGGATATATTCAAATGTAGAGCATGGATTCGACAGGCATGTATTCATGATACTAGGTGGGGCAGCCGGTCTCTGAGCCCTCCCTAGTTCTACAGCACCGCACAAATGTCCAATGTAAATCTGTAATGAAAAATGGAACTGCAGCACGCTCTCATAGAGAGCGTTTGGGACAGATTTCTGGCTGCCCCGCCTATTTTCACGTGACCTCACGGAAACCTTGCTCCAGACCAAGACGATATCAATCTACTTCAGCATGTGCATCAGGTCAGTAACTAGTTGGCATGTCTGTTCTCCCTATGTGGAGTATCGAATCAAATTAATGAAAGTATTAGTGGTGGGCCGTTATCGGCGTTAACGTGCTGCGTTAACGTGAGACTCTTATCGGGCGATTAAAAAAATATCGCCGTTAATCTATTTTCAAAGTTGGGTTGGGAGCTGGGTCTATACTACGCAAGCTATGATGACTGTCACCTTGATATTTTAGCGAGGATGTACACCTAGCCGAATTGCACTGTAGGGGCGAGAGAACGAGTCTTCGAACCTGTGTGTATGCCTACTAGTGTTGTCAAAAATATCCATATTTCGCTATGTATCGATACTGAAATATCTGAAACGATACAATACTCATTTTCTACAGTATCGATATCAGCTGCGCTCTCCTTTCCGACCGACAGCGAGTTGACACGCACCCGCATCCTCTCATTCAGTCCGTTTAATCCTCTGAACATTGCGAACAGGTGTTCTGCTGGACTTTTGTTAGTATTGGTGTGACCGGGACCGCAGAGTTGCACATAACGTTAATTCTACTAATTCCCGCAGATTTTGCGCTCGCATCTGAAGCGCACACACACATACCGCAATAAAGCCGCCTCTGACATACAAGTAAAAAAATTAGCTCCTTTTTCCAGCTTATTAATGGTCAAATACACTCAAAAATGTCTCAATGCCCATCTTGGTGAGTTTTAACGTAAACACAGTCGTAACCAGCTCACAGGAACAGTGTTTGGATATGCGTGCGTCAGGTCTTAAAGGGACAGAAGTTATTTATTATTCAAACTAGAAAAAGACAAACGATCACTTACGAGCACACATTCTGAATGCTTTCGGCAGAATTCAAATGAGCCATTTTAATCTAGATTAATTTTGGAATTAATCTAGATTAATCTAGATAAAAAAAATGAATCTACGTCCACCACTAGAAAGTATAAATCCTTTATTTTAAACATGCTTAAGTGAATAGCCTTATATACATTATTAGGGGCCAAGCACCGAAGGTGCGAAACCGTTCCCGTTCTTCTTCTTGAGTCTATGGCAGCCCATAGAACCGTATGGTAAAATTTTTTGAAATTTGGCACACAGATAGAGGACAGTCTGAAAAGTCACCATAGCAAATTTGGAGTCTCTAACTCAATCCCTCTAGCATCACCATCAGTCCAACTTTTGACAAATTTTTATGCTAATAACTTTTGAACCATAAGGGCGAGAAACAAAATTCATTTTCCGTCATAAAATCATATTCAAACCAAACTTGGTACATGTCATCACAAGCATGACCTGAGGCAACATGCAGCATTTCGGTGCAGCGCCACCTACTGGTCCGGAGATATGAAAAATTGCTATTTTTGGTTATAACTTCTGAACCGTTTGTCCAAAAATCATAAGTGGTCTCGTTAGATTCAGGACGTCATGCCGAGTCGTCTGATATTCAATTTTACCATATCGGCCATATTGGCTGTCTGCAATTTTTAATTAAGTGCTAAAATGCTGTATTTTATGAACATATGAACTGATTGTTACGAAACTCGGTATGGGTCATCAACACGATGCCCTAAAGTAGCCTGAGAAGTTTCGAAACAGCGCCACCTAGTGGATAATCTTTTTTCAAACGATTATAACTTTGGTTGGGGTTGATTTATTTTCATGGGACCAACTTTTTAGGAGTCCTGAATCCTTGCCGAGTCCAACGATACCAGACTTGCCAGGTTTCGGCATATGGTTTGTGCAGCATTGTAATCTAGCACTTTAAAAACATTAGCTGATATCTTCGAATCCGCTAGTCCGATCGAGACGAAACTAGCGTCAGATGTTCGGAAACATAGGTCGAGCTAAATGCTAATGCCCAATTGTCAACATATTCTTAGTAAGGGGGAGTAAAATCCAATCAAAGTCAGGTGTCAGTCATTTTTCATGTGTTTTTTATATAAATGTCTATATTTCCAAAACAAAATGAGATATTTTCACCAAAATATTCACACACACGTATGGGCTCACTCCGAGGACACATAAAAAAAATGGTAGGATTGTGCCTCTTGGTGGCACTATAATAGAACAAAACATGAAATTCCCATTGACTACAATGCAGTATTATGATATAAAATGCTATACTTTACAAATGAATTGGTGTATCATTACGAAACTTGGTATGTTCCATCAGCACCATGCCTTTAAGGTAATTAAAAGGTTTCAAAACAGCAACGCCATGTGGTCCATACTTATCATGAAATGGCCTCTTGAGGCTATATCTCCGCAATGACATATCAACACTGTATTGACACCCTGCTTTGATATATTGACACCAAACTTTGCATGTGTCATTGTTCCCTTATTCTGACCACACCAATTTCGTAACTGTGCCACCTATTGGTTGAAAGTGATCAATCATTAAATCATTATTATCGACTGTATTTATCGTATATTTTCCCTAAAATCACCTTAATAGGTCTTTAATTGCTCATTGCTGCAGTTGATCTGACACTGCCAGCCATTTTGGCATGTCTTGTCTTCTTTGCGCTTGGCCCCGATAATGGCTGCTTGCAGCTATATTTCTGTTTGTGTTTGTTTTTAGCTTAGAAATCTAGACGCACCCTAGCGGCAGAAAATGTATTTTGCCGCGAGTGTAGTCTAGCAACTCTCGGTAGACCTGAGAGCTGGTACACGTGTACCGAACGGTTATGAATGTTATCTTTAACAGTTAACAGTCGGCTTGTTGTAAGCGCGGAACACTTCAATCCGAGTTCCCACACGAACATATTAAGTATTCAGCCCATTTTATCACGAAATTCAAACGATAAATGCTGTTTTAACGCTCTTTAATGTGATGACTGATCAGTGATCACTGAACACAATTCAAGTGGCCGCGGTTGGCGCGCGCGCGTGAACTCGATCATTTGTGAACGTGCACACGTGTTACGTTATCGAACGGTTATGAATGTAATCTTTAACAGTCGGCTTGTTGTAAGCGCGGAACATACTTCAATCCAAACATATTAAGTATTCAGTCCATTTTATCACGAAATTCAAACGATGACGCTCTATGTGGCGTGACTGGTCACTGATCACAGTTCAAGCGGCCGTGTGACGTGAACGCGATCATCTGTGAAGGCGATCGATCATCTCTTACTAAAGAATAAACATGAATGGAGGATACATTACAACTTACTGTCATGTATATATGTGGTGTAATCGCTAAATCAGTGTTTCAACGGCGGAAAGACGTCAATATAACTGCTGTAAACTAAACAATGTCATGTAATGTTAGCATCACATTTACCTCAGGCAGTCATTCAGTGTCCACAGACTTTATTCACTAGAAAAATCAACTCTTTCGCTAAATATATGCACTATATTAGCCTATATATTCATTATATTCTACTTAACCTGTTTATAGATGTCATTATTTCATGCATGTTAAATAAACCTTTCATGAAAATGACAAACACTGTATATCAATTATTATATTTCAACAACGATTTGGAGAAAAAAAACTATTTTATAATTAGATTTAGGAGTTAAGGCAAAAACTGCCTTACGTGAAGTTTACATATTTGCACACAATGTGTTATTTGAGTGTTGATTATTATACCTAAAAATAAATAGCAGCTGAATTTAGGCTAATAGTTTGGGCTCTGTGGTTAATCTTTCATATTAATGTACAAGTAAGGGATCCCTATATCATTTACAGAAATATCTTAAATAAACTTTTAGATATAATTTAATTCATTCAAGGACAGACACTTTTCCCCCCCAGCAAACCACTGTTAAATATAAAAAATAAATAAAAAGCAATTTAGTAAATCTGCTGTACCGAACCGTGACTTCAAAACCGAGGTACGTACCGAACCGTCAGTTTTGTGTACCGTTACACCCCTAGTCAATGGTGAGTTTCCAGACCCAACATCTTGATGTGGGTCAGGCTAGTTTGTTTTATGTTTGTTCTGAGAATATACATGACTTTCCTCACCGACTTTCCTCAATTCCTACACAACTTGCAATATTCTAAAACAACATCTGAGGCAATAAATACTACATTAAGGCAATTCTAAGATGGTACTCTATGCGTTAGTTGTGTGTATACCAAGTCTGTCAATCATCATTAGAGCACCGCACGCCTCCCTCAGGCTGAATAACGCAACAACATTAGAATTCTGTTTGAGTTTATGTTCAGCAATTAGAATAAAGCTTACAAACTGTTAATCATAAACCAGCGCTAAGACCCAGAATCTGCCCTAACTAAATTTACGAGTCTGATTTTAGTATATTTTAAAAGGTAATTCCTATGATGTCAAAGCTGAATTTTTAGCAGCCAGTTTAATGCATCTTTGCTGAATAATAAGTTCATTTCTTTCTTTTAAAAAAATAAACCGTTTTATGTAAAAATACTTGTCATCTGCAAAAATGGTCCAAAAATTGACATTTTGCCCCTCTATTGCATACTCCTCAAGGTTGTTGCATTAATTTAAATGCATATAATGACAAGAAAGAGCTTGAAACTTTTCCAACCGTTCGCGATAAGTGGTCATTTTAAACAATTTGTAAATGCATAGTGATTACTCTCACAAAGAGCAATTTCTCATCACAAAATATATTTGAGCTGAGCACAACTAGAACAATTTATATTCAACAGAGATTTTCATGATTTTATTTTTTTTTCCTTTTCCAGGCCTGGAAACCATAACACTAAAATTCCCTGATATTTCCAGGTTTTCCATGACCGTAATAACCCTGCATTAGTCAAACGCCACAGGTGTCAACCTGAATCACTTACAGATTATATCATTTCACCAAATTTCAGCTCCACTGAGGTTCAAACATGACGGAAAGTGATGTCAAAGTGAGAGTTGTTTACTATCCACTGGGTTGTTAATAGTGGTCCATTTCCAACAGTTTCAACCATTTGTGCAGATTGCGTTGCCATCTCAGAATGCAACAATCTCAAGAGAGGCAAGAGAGACTCATTTTTATGCGCTTTTATTTTTGTACCGTTGATTATTTTCTCTTCAAACGTTTTTAGTGATGCACTGCCTCCCTTGCCTCCCTGGAGAAAACGTCTTTGCTCCAGACTATGAAACATTACAATAAGCAAGCAAGTAAAAGACAGTAAGACAGTCGACACCTGGGGGAAAGAGGATGACGACCCTAAAAGATGACTTTCCATGTAATTGCTATTCTTTCTCCTGGTCACATCTGTCATTGATTTTTATCTGGTGGCTTCCTCGGGACCACATTAAGACTCCAACAGAGAAAATATAAACAGGAGAGTGAATCAGGGGCTGGCGGGGAACGAACAGAAGCTTAAAAGGCCAAAGCATCTTTTCATGTAGTCCAGCTAGCCTTTGCGCTACTGCCCGAGATCCTTCACATGACTTAAGGGGCTTTTGGATGGATCTGGGAAGTCTGACGTGCTTAATTTCCTTGTCAGTACAGTTGCTCAGAACCAAGTTTTGAAAACACAGTTATTGGACCATTGGGCATGTAAATGAGAGCCCTGGTTTAGCCTCAATGATGCTAGGGGGAAAACATCTATCCATTATAGACAAATAAACTGGAAGGAAGTGACTAATTTCCTGGACCATGTCCTAAGTTAGGAAGAAAGGAAAAACACAACACTGATAATAGGATTTGCTGAGAGAGAAACACTAAGCGAGAGCACTGTCTGTTCTATATCAGAAGCCAGTGATGATGCCAAATGAACAGCTTTGTTAGTGCTCCAGTTATGAGACGGACTGGGGGCCCAGTGTTCAGCAAGGTGGCGTGTCATGAATACTGAGCGGACGGCTACAAAGCGCCTTATCCTCCAGGATAGACCGGTGTTAAAGGACAGACAGGACCAGACTGTGCTCTCTGTAAGCTGTCCTCAAAGAGATCTGTAGCAATTTAGCAAGCAAATGACTAATGCAGCCAAAAATAAAAGCGGGCACAAAGTGCACGGATTTCAAGTGCGTTTGTTTGCGTTGCGATTGAGAAAAGAGTTTTGTATTTCACCCTCAGGCCCCTAAACACACAGTATATGTCTATATGTCTCATTCGATGTAAATTATTCAGAGTTTCATGCCTCAAATGAATTTCTGATGTCTCCCTGGAGTATATAACATTAATCAACAAGCTTACTTATGAGGCACTATCCACACCGTTAAACCCCCGCCAGCTTATGGCGCTCTGTAAGAGTAAATTAAGCAATATGGAAATCCATACAGCCCACAGCTTGTGAACTGTATCCCACATATTATCGGTGGTTTAGTAAAAACATTGATTTAATATGTAGGCACATGATATGGAGATGATTGTGTAACCACACAAGGAACCGCACGGTTTTAGTACCGAATGAATGAGTGCTTTAATTAAGACCTGAGAAAGCTGCAGTCAATTTAATTCAAGGAGCGGTGAGAATTACAACCACACCACCAGTAAAGCCATTGACTAAATCCACGGACTGATTCCCGAGAAGCTCATGTTGAAGAAAAACAGGATCTGGTTTTAAATCAAAGCCTATTGGATTTTGTTAATAAATCTGTCATTTAAACACTACAAAAGGTCTTTTTTTATGCTCCAGGCACTTCAACTCTAACAACCTATTATTTATATTTACGGTAGTCTATCAGTGCAATACCCAACCAGTGGTATGTGTACACCAGGGGATCTTAAAGGGAAAGTTCATTCAAAAATAAATATTTCTGTCATTGGTTACACACCATCATGTTGTTGCAAATTTGTATTATGATACATGGAACACAAAGCTAGAAATTAGGCAGTATTAAAGCAGCTGGTGCTTTACAAATATAACACATTTTCCAAACCATACAAGTTCCAATGACAGATTTATGTGAGATACAAACCAAAACGTAAGTTGCTATTCCCTGCTTCCCTGCATAGTTGCTAAGTGTTGCAACAAGATCATTGAGATGGATCAGTTCAATTCATGAACGAGTTTGAACAAATCACTCACAAAATGCATCACTACTTCTGTCATGAATGCAACAAGTACTATTATGACTTACAGTGTATGATGATTTTGGGCTGTTCTTCACAAAAAGCTTTTGTTTTGGGAAAACTCACCTAAAGGATTATTAGGAACACCATACTAATACTGTGCTTGACCCCCTTTCGCCTTCAGAACTGCCTTAATTCTACGTGGCTTTGATTCAACAAGGTGCTAAAAGCATTCTTTAGAAATGTTGGCCCATATTGATAGGATAGCATCTTGCAGTTGATGGAGATTTGTGGGATGCACATCCAGGGCACGAAGCTCCCGTTCCACCACATCCCAAAGATGCTCTATTGGGTTGAGATCTGGTGACTGTGGGGGCCATTTTAGTACAGTGGACTCATTGTCATGTTCAAGAAACCAATTTGAAATGAATCGAGCTTTGTGACATGGTGCATTATCCTGCAGGAAGTAGCCATCAGAGGATGGGTACATGGTGGTCATAAAGGGATGGACATGGTCAGAAACAATGCTCAGGTAGGCCGTGGCATTTAAACGATGCCCAATTGGCACTAAGGGGCCTAAAGTGTGCCAAGAAAACATCCCCCACACCATTACACCACCACCAGCAGCGTGCACAGTGGTAACAAGACATGAAGGATCCATGTTCTCAGTCTGTTTACGCCAAATTCTGACTCTACCATCTGAATGTCTCAACAGAAATCGAGACTCATCAGACCAGGCAACATTTTTCCAGTCTTCAACTGTCCAATTTTGGTGAGCTTGTGCAAATTGTAGCCTCTTTTTCCTATTTGTAGTGGAGATGAGTGGTACCCGGTGGGGTCTTCTGCTGTTGTAGCCCATCCGCCTCAAGGTTGTGCGTGTTGTGGCTTCACAAATGCTTTGCTGCATACTTCTGTTGTAATGAGTGGTTATTTCAGTCAAAGTTGCTCTTCTATCAGCTTGAATCAGTCGGCCCATTCTCCTCTGACCTCTAGCATCAACATCATTTTCAACCACTGGACCGCCGCATATTGGATGTTTTTCCCTTTTCACACCATTCTTTGTAAACCCTAGAAATGGTTGTGCGTGAAAATCCCAGTAACTGAGCAGATTGTGAAATACTCAGACTGGCCCGTCTGGCACCAACAACCATGCCACGCTTAAAATTGCTTAAATCACCTTTCTTTCCCATTCTGACATTCAGTTTGGAGTTCAGGAGATTGTCTTGACCAGGACCACACCCCTAAATGCACTGAAGCAACTGCCATGTGATTGGTTGATTAGATAATTGCATTAATGAGAAATTGAACAGGTGTTCCTAATAATCCTTTAGGTGCGTGTATATTATATATATATATATATATATATATATATATATATATATATATATATATATATATATATATATATATATATATATATATATATATATATATATATATATAAAATGTATTAGGGGTGTAACGTATTCGTATTGAACCGTTTCGGTACAAGACTTTCGGTGCGGTGCACGCGTGTATCGAACGGTTATGAATGTAATCTTTAACAGTTAACAGTCGGCTTGTTGTAAGCGCGGAACACACTTCAATCCGAGTTCCCACACGAACATATTAAGTATTCAGTCCATTTTATCACGAAATTCAAACGATAAATGCCGTTTTAACGCTCTTTAATGTGATGTGACTGATAGACGCGTATCAGTTCAGCTTAAAGCGGCAGCGCGCGAGTCAATGCGATCATAGACGCGTATCAGTTCAACTTGCAGGCAGTGCGCGAGTCAATGCGATCATCTCTTCCTAAAGAATAAACATAAATTAATACATCTTAAAGTATGTTGAGGATACATTACAACAGCTCCATCTGTGTTTACTAGGGGTGACGTGATAGACGCGTAGCCTATCAGTTCAACTTAAAGCAGCAGCGCGCGGCTATATAAAATAATATAATAAAAATTGAATAATTCCCAGTGATCTTCGAATATTATTTTTGCTTGAAATGCCCATCCCTAATAATATATATATATTGTTCATTCTGTCACATTTTCCGGTGTTCTCCTCCGACCCCTGTCTGTCTCATGCTTTGATTTATGATGGGCAGCATATATCTGCTGCAAATGCGACCGTGTTCCCCTCTGTCTCATACACACATGCATATAACATGTTGTATATAAGTAGTTCACATGAAAAATGTAACATTTAAAAGTTAAGATATACTTCTAGTTTTAATAATTTAAACATGCCTTTGAAGTTAGGGCAAAAACTTCTGGCAGTGTTGTGTTTTTGTGTATTTTTTTTCTTCTTTTTTTTCCACAGCGCTGGATGTCATATGGTGATTGTGAAACACAAGGAACACTTCATGGTGAAATTTGTTAATCAGGTCAGCTGAATTAAAGCCACAGTGCATTGTTCTGATCAAAATTGACATGATTAACATGAAAAATTTTACGCCAATGTGTCGGACTCGGTAGACAGCCAGTTAGGAAATAACTTCTACATGATATAACAATTGTGGATGATTAAGCTATACATCATATGCTAAAGTAAATTTCTGGAGTGTTAACGATAAAAAAAAAAAAAAACAACAACAACAACAACAACCTTACAGAACCGAAAACCGTGACCCTAAAACAGTGATACGAACCGAACCGTGGGTTTTGGAAACCGTGCCACCCCTAATATATATATATATAAACAATTATAAAAATAAAATGAATTCTGTGCAAATTAATGGTGACACACACAGTAAACAAACGTAAAATACCAAATTACATATTTCAACTTAATCACATAGATCAGATTTTTTATCAAAACATTCATTAAAATCTTTTTTTTCTTAGTAATAACCAATTAAATCATAAGCTAAATGATTTCCAGTATAATTCCAATAAAATAATAATAATAAAAAAAAATTTTCTTGAGCATTACTGGAAAAATGTGGTCTATCGCATAACTCCAACATTTTCAGGCTTCATTTAGTCTTTTTTGCCAACATGGCAGGACCCTGCAGTAAACCATAAACCACAAGCCTCAGCTGCATCCTTTATAGTCCATTTAGTACTAAGTAAGATCTTCATATAACTTTAGATTATAAACATTGATTAACAATATCCATCGCTCTGCAAAGGATTAGCAAGACAGCTGCTCAATGCCATTTCTCACACACAAACTAAACGTATGTTTTTCATTGATAACAAGGCCATGTGTTTACGAAAGGTCAACCATATTCTGAACGTGCCTCTGTGGGTGTGTGTGTACATGCAAATGCTCACGCACAGTATGGCTTTGTTAGTAACAGTGAGAAAAGGTCCTTTTTATGCCATATCCCACATGCCTCATTGCTTCCTCCTACTGAGCCTCTTCTTTAGTGTGATAGCAAGCGAATGAACAAAAGACAGAGTCTATTTATATCTCTCCCCACCAAGCCCTTCTTGGCGGTTGCCTGCAGTTAATCATTATTCATAATGCGGGGGAAGCGTCACCTTCACTATGTCACGTAACACTAAGTGCTGGAAGGATCTAAGAGTTCTGTGTTCATCACCATTTGTCACATCTGAACGCCTGCATCTATAAATACACGTGGCATCTATGCATGTGCCACTCACTTTGACCTTTCCACAATGTCCCCAGGCTTGACTCATCTCTGCTGCCTTTGTAACAACACCACGCTATATCATGTAACATAAATGTCATACAATTACACAGTGCAGAGAATGCGGAACCAGAGACAGTAAATGGCACACTGTCACAATGTGGTCTAACTCCAAGGGCATGATAAGCGTCGTCCTGAACCATTAAATCAGAGGTCGGTAACCTTGGGCACACGCGCCACCATTGGCACACAAACAGGTAATCACTAAAGCAAAAAAATATATATATTTTGGTTATTTATTTGGGAAATTAATTAAGTATATCAGTTTACATCTTTGTGTTGTATTGGGCATGTATAAAACAACATTTTTATCAACTAGCAAGTAGGGGTGGTGAAAAAAATCGATTATCGATTAATCGAGAGTATGTTATGGACGAGCATGAATCGATCATTAAATTGTCAAAAAACGATTTTTTTATTTATCTAAACCTGACTCTACCACCGTGTGTGTGTGTGTGTGTGTGTGTGTGTGTGTTCATTAGATGAATGTAAATCTGTCGTTAATGCTGAGATGATTCTGAGGGAACACTCTAGAAATCCTCCCGCCTCGCCTCCTCTGGAGCTCAGGCACATTAGCATTAGCGCGTTAGCACGGCTCAGATTCGCGCACAAACACCGAATAAACGCTTTCAATCCGCAGATTTATGAGCGCTTCAGATGAGCGAGCGCGACACACATCGACGCGCACATTCGCGGGAATTAAGGCGATCCTGAGGACGCGATGAGCGGATCTCACACACACACAGCCGGACTGATGCTGGAAACACACCGCCGCTCCGCTGCACCGACCCGCGGCTCCCGCTCACGGAACCGAACGGGCCTCAACACTCCTCCGACACGAACCCGTTTTTCTTCTGTCGTTTTTTCCCCTTTTGTCTTTCTCACGTCAGGAAACGAACGAGAGGAGCTCGAGCGTTCCACGCGTTCCCGCCCCCCTCACGCGCGCACCGCATCCATCACTCTTGACATTTTGTCACTGTGTTCTACAGTACAGTATATAAGCTGAAGCTACAGTAAGTTGTTCAAAAATGTTCATTTTGTCTTCTTAATGATTAAATTGGACAATTTTCTTCTAGAAAGACAAGGTGTTTGGAGAAAAAACTTCTTCTTTACCTTGACATGTTTCGACTGCAACCTGCAGTCTTCCTCCACCTGAACACGTTGTCTTTCTAGAAGAAAATTGTCCAATTTCTACAGTATGTTGGTTCTGATCTACTTCCTAAAGGAAATAAGCCTTTCATTTATTTGTTATTGTTTAGTTCAACTTGATGAGTCACAACACAATGTGATGTATTCATTTCTATGTAACTACACGACTCTACACGACAAGTGCTTTGAGTTGTTGTTACTCAATAAAAGAGTTAAGTAATTCAGTAGCTGACTTTTTTTTTATACTGCAATCACTTTGTAGTGTATTTTCGTTTACTGTTGTGAAATGGAAAATCAATAATCGCTAATCGAGAATCGTTAATAATCGAAAATCGACTGTAATCGAATCGGGACTTCAATAATCATAATCGAATCGAAAAATCAGACAGATTAACCACCCCTACTAGCAAGGGGTTTCTTGAACAACTAGTCAAATAAAAGATCGTAACTAAGCCCTGTATAATTAGGCTAGTTTCGGAACAGAGGCGAAGCGCCAGTAATAAAAATACAGTAAAACAGTAATATTGTGAAATATTATCATTTTAAATAACTGTTTTCTATTAATACATAAATTACATTTATTTCAGTCGTCTGTGTCACATGATCCTTCAGAAATCATTCTAATATGATGATTTGGTGCCCAAGTGCTGTCATTTATTTACTAATCTATTAGATGTAAATAATAACACTAACAACAATAACATTACTATATTGAACTAATACAGAAATGGAATAACGAGTCCCTGAACAAAGGGGACCATGTTAAACATACACACAAAAAAATCTAGATAACGTGCTCATTCGACTAGATAAACGATAATCTAGATAGCATGTCACTAATTGCCTAGCTGACCTTTATGACCCTTGGCTATTTTGCATGCATGTGTATTGCCTGTAGTGAGCATAAGACCGGGTGAATCTTTTTTTCCTTAAGTGAAGCCATGCTGAATGGATTTATAGGTCACATAAATAAAGCCCATGATTGAGACCAGTGTGGGAAACGGTGTATCACCTACCCTTTTAGATTATGAGGTCTTGAGATAAGACAAGAGCACTCTGATAAACGAGAGCGCCTGAAGAGAATTGGGAGCCCCTGCTGGGAGGCCAGTGGACTGATCAAACCAAAGATTAGAGCTGTTATGATCTACTCTGCTCTCCAACTCCCTATGAGGCACAAATGATCAAATATTAGCCAAGACACAGCACATGTGCTCCAGCCACAGACAGGGCAGTCAACAACGGTACGGTCTAGATTTTCCACCCCTTCATATTCGCAGTAAACAACATTTGGGTGGAAGGAAGAGGAAAGGTGCGATTTCACAAGAATCCTGCTAAAGCTCACCATCAGCATTTGGGTGTAACCTCTAACTGCTCTGGCCTCTCGAGAAACACATCGCTTCCTGCGTAATACGGAAATGGATGCCAGTCCGCTGCTCTCCAGGAATGCAAAGGTGAGTCTGTTACTCTTTTCTTTTCAGGGTGCCTAATTGGCTGTGACCCTTCATCAACTCAGGAAGGAAATAAACTGTTCTTGGCAGCGCAGTTGTCCGGGAAGTTGGCGCTTTTGGATGTTAACATTCAATTAAAGTTCTGTCAAGAAATGGAGGAGCATGCTTAATGATAGGGCTGTTTTCGGCTTCTCTCCGCACTGTACATCATCTTTAAAACCTGCAGGTATTTAGCAATCATTAATCAGACAACCTCTCTGTGCTCAAAGTAAATTAAACATTCCCTCTGCAGAAATCCAGAACAATGAAGAGGATTTCACACTCACACATATCTAAATCCTTAAAATCACATACACTGAGGTATTGAGACGTCCTTCTATTTCCATTCTCTCCGTTTGGAATATCGGACACAGATGTTGCACCCATTCACCACGGAGAGTTTAGTGTTCCCTGGTATGTGTCTTGTTAATCTCATGAGCCTTCAGAGCTTTCAAACTTTCCTTTCTTTTCAACTGAAATTTCCTTTCGTCCAAACGTTTCCCTCTGCCAAGTTTGATACACGTGTAACATTTGCCATTTTCCTCCCCTTTCCACTGAGACTAGCTCTTCCATGAAAGACAAAAAAATATATTAACTCTTTATCGAGAAAGGTCAGATGGACACGAGAGACTTTTTTTCAAAGGAAAGCAAAGAAGTAAGTCAAGTCAAACATGAGGTCATGGAACGTTTCGTCTTCTAGTCTGATGTCTGGTTCTAGGCACCAGCTTTTCCCCAATTTAAGTTTCCATGCAAAAAAATATGAACTGGGAAAGGCCTTTGTGTGCTGAAGAGAGCTAAGTGATTTTCTTCACAGAGGAGTTCCAACTACAGAGTGCACATGTGTTTCCAATAAAAGAGTCCGGTTTGAGTCCAAGGTTGGGCCCCCTCACCACTTTGAAAAAGAGTCTGTGAAGGCACCATGGGCCAGCGACAAATGGAAAAAAAAAAAGTTGAAGGAAAAAAGATTGCAGAAGCAATGATATCCTTTTGCTTGCTTTTGTTCACGCATTTACTTACTCTCATGTAATTCCAAACCGGTATGACTTTCTTCTATGGAACACAAAAGATGATATTTTGAAGAATGTTAGCAACCACAGTTTTGGTGATCATGGACTTCCATTGTATTTAGCTGAAAAAACAACTAAACTACTCTAAAGAATTTTCTCTCAAAAATGTCAAGTTTCAGACAATCAGCCTCATTAAGACTCTCTATCTTCCTGCAACAATACCCATGTGCATAAAAGTGGAAACTGTTCAAAGCTGTAGGCCTACCAAGCTCTAGAGGAGTAATTTAACCTCCCAATGGAGGCAGCACCTAACAACTGCTCTCTCTGTTGGTAAGTGTCAGCCTCTTCCCCTCTCAAACTCTCCGTTGCTCAAGGGGCCACACCAGGGGTGCACATGTAATGGAGCCGAGTCTTGGATCACAGTGCAGAAGAATGCTTGGGGAACATTGTATATACAGTGGAGCAGAGTGTGATTCTCTGCCCCGGCTTTGATGTCTGGGGCTGTAGAGCAGTGCTGGTTCGTTCTCTTTGCAGTGCTATATAAAGAGAATGGAAGATCGTTACTTTCTGCAGGTGAGAGTCTTCATCTGTGAATATCCTGTGGGGCAGAGTGGTGCCTGTCAGACTAAGACTATATGTCTCCAGCACAAATTTACCAATTCAGACACATCAAAAGAACCATCCGGGGAGGCTTAGAGCTGAACCATTAATAGATTTATATTGACGTCCTAGGCTTTATAGAAGGATGAGGAATGTATGTAGTAACAGAATGAAATGCCTTAAAGGGATAGTTCACACACAAAAAAACATTCTGTAATCATTTATTCCCCCTTATGCTGTTTCAAACCCATATGGCCTTCTTCTGTGCAACACAAAAAGAGAAATTCTCAAGAATGTGCTTGGTGCTGTTTTCCATGCAATTGCAATGAGCGTTCAAATAGGATGTAAAAGCATCATAAAACATAATTTCAAGTTTCATTACTATTTGAGAACTTTGTGTGACAAAGATGAAAGGTAGCTGTTGTAAAACACTGATAAATAGCTGATTCATCATCAGTATTAACCATTGTGACCAATGACTTAAACTGGATCATTCTGGTTTGTGAAATTACTCATTAAGAATGATTTTGAGAACTGAATCAACCGCTTTCCTGAAACAATCTAAATTATTCATCATTGTTTGTCAACAAATCGGACATCTCTCAAACTGTTATGAGGGAGATCTAGGCCGGATTATAAGATTTCCAGTGAATATAGCACACAATTCTTTTTGTCATTTTGAAGCCAACTTTCCACAGAGGTAAGTAAGTCATACATGAAGGTAAGTAAATGTAAATTTATAAGTGAACTCT
This sequence comes from Romanogobio albipinnatus, assembly GCA_023566225.1. Taxonomy (NCBI): domain Eukaryota; kingdom Metazoa; phylum Chordata; class Actinopteri; order Cypriniformes; family Gobionidae; genus Romanogobio; species Romanogobio albipinnatus. The sequence goes on from CM042258.1 coordinate 21,217,872, forward strand.
TAAAGGTTCAGTCACAAGACGCTGTGGGGAATGTGTTTTTGCGGTGTATATTTTGTCTGGAGTGTACAACTGAAAGGATGAGAAAGGAGAAAAAAAAATGGTGATCAGTTTGATTTCATGGTCTCAGGAAGAGCAGGAGAGAAGAGAGAAAAGGTGATGCAGAGGGAGCAAGATAGCTCTGCCTCTCCATGACTGGTTGTTTTTGTGTAAATGGTCTAACTATCTTGGTCAGGTATTGGGAGCGGAACATGCTCCCTCCCACGTCTGCCAAGCAGTGCCCGAGGCTGAGAGCACCTCATCTACACATGGGCGCTTTGATGTACGTGCACAAGGCAGCCCATGTCATTGCGTTTGAAAGCTCTCGTTTTCAGCGACACCGACACAGGTTGCATTGCTCCTGGCGTTCCAGGTGCTGCCATGTGTTAATCTCAGAGGCCTGGTTCCGCATCAAGCTTCCCTTCTTACGCGAGCCTGCTTTGAAGAGCTGTCTGATCAAACCGCTGCTTAACAACCCACATATCACTGGGAACCTTCGTAACTACCGTTGCTTAAAATGGGCACAACTTTAACCGCCCTGACTCTGTTATCTGCAACAGCAGGTGAAGAGCTGGAAGATAACGCAGACATCCTCGCAAGGACGTTTACAGCAAATCCTGTTAAGCAAAATAAATGTTGGAACACAGCAGAAAAAGAAAGACTTAAATGAAGAATCATTTCTGTAAGTCCATTCGGGGCTGCATTCGGGTCATAACAAATGTGCCCGACAACACAAGGAGTCAGACACTAAAGTAATGAAATCACATTTGTTTGCACTGGCAGATTCCCAAATGATTATCCATGGTCTTACCTCATCACACACTGAGGTCTGTATTTCATGGTGATAGATGCACTGCGTGTGAAAGCCTCTGCAGCCTAATGCATCTGTGGATTTGGATGCTGTGTATCATCTGGAGATCATCAGAAAATTCCATGTGTCTATGTAGATGATACATATCTAAATAACTCCTGTATCTGAGGTCTTAAAAGTGTTGATGTCTGCAGCCACCTGCAAAAGTATACAGTGGTACTGGACATGTGCCGGAGGAATCAAACTCAGTCTAGTTGGGCCCTGAGGGCAACAAGGCAATTTGAGCAGATCTCATTCTCTGCTGCGACAGCACCCAACTGGACCATCGGGGACTGCAGATTATTTCTGTTGTTACCCTAAACAATATCACACAAAGAAAATATCCCACTCAGATTCGAAGCATCATGTCTTGGGAATGCAAGGAATGAGCTTGAAAAAAGGATAGACAATACTTTCTGGAAGCACTCTAACCCAAGAATGGCTAAAAACTAGAGCAGCAAAAGTGAAGGGCTGAAAAGATCTTAAGATATCAGTTTCTGTTGGGCTCCAAATCAGGGAGATGCATCCAACATTAAATCTTGCTGTGTCTGATGTAACAAATATAAACCTGCAAAACTAAAGTGAAAATGGATTTTAAAAAAAGAAGGGAAAAAAGAAGATAAATACACTGCATGCAGCAAGTTTACAAAAGTTAAGCTGTGAAATAATTGTTGTGTACAAATCTTATTCTGAGTTTTATGGTACTTACTTGTGTATGGGCACAAAAAGCCAGACATTAACCAGAGCTCAAGGTAAACTCCACCAGAAGTGACAAAAATTACCCATATCAAACATGTTTCACAATTTTCTATTATAGGCCTATGTTTATTTCGTTGAATTTACTGTCCCTGCAGAACCAAAGTGGCCAATAGCTGTCATAAATCTTAACCTACTCAGTGAGAGTGAACACATGTAGCTAACAAATTGTTTTTTTTTAAATAAATAAATAAACAAACACTGAATTTGCATATAACACTCCAAAAAATTAAGAAACAGAAATGTAAACATCAAAATCTACCATGGAAGTAGATTGCAGATAGCTAAAAAGGTGTTTTGCATTAAATATTATGCATTATTTACAGCCAAAAAATATTAATACAACTATTATAATTTAGGTACACCCATATTTGTTCAGGATTAAGAATTATTTTTAATTAATAGTATACATGTACATGGGTCCTTTTTATATGGTTATTAAAAACATGCCCATATAAAGGTATAAAGAAAATACCCTAACAATCAATGCAAATATCACTCTTTATAATGATGTTCATTTTTGACATACAGACAATTATGTGACATTTCGCTGAGGAACTTTGCATTGGCAGGCCAGATGCTTTAAATATGTTAGCAAAACCACCTGTCCATATGTGGGAGCAGTGCATGATGTATTACATTTAAAGGGGTGGTAAACCACGATTTCACTTTTCTAACTTTAGCTAGTGTGTAATGTTGCTGTTTGAGCATAAACAACATCTGCAAAGTTACAACGTTCAAAGTTTAAAGCAAAGGGAGATATTTGCTTTTAAAGAAATCAATTTCTAAGGACTACAGCAAACGGCCAGTAGGGACTACTACACATTCCTCCAGGGTTGCTGACATCACCAGCCCCAATATTTACATAAACCCCTCCTCCGAGAATATGAAATAAGGGGGGGCGAGGCCATTTTGTATCGCCGCAGGGAATAGTTGTTGTGGTAGGCTAGTTAGTAGGCTGGAGTGTTGTTGCCAATGCCGACGAAACGCTGTTATTTTCATCCGGATTGCAGGTCCACTTTGTTCAGCCTTCCTAGGGACGGGGGTGCGTTGCAGTGCGTTTAACATACAACATGTTATATGTTATATGCATGCGTGTATGAGACAGAGGGGAACACGGTCGCATTTGCAGCAGATATATGCTGCCCATCATAAATCAAAGCATGAGACAGACAGGGGTCGGAGGAGAAGACCGGAAAATGTGACATAATGGACAATAATCGTCTGTATTTGCAATACACGAGCGCGGCTCCCGCTGCACATTTCACAGAGGAAAGCTTCCACAATCTTCACGAGTTCAATGCAGGATTCTTACAACGGCTTGTCCCGAAAGATGGATTTAAAAACAGAAGCCGTTTACGGGCCACAACCTGTAAGTTTATTTTTCGTCGATGTGTGTTTCCTGTAATAGTTCGTATTGTTAATTGTACGTTGTAGCAAGGAAGTATACAGATGACAACGCTGTTTGGCTCTGCAAACCAGTTTGTTAAATGCTCATTCATACTTAACGTTATCCAACAAACACCTAACGTTACAAACTTTTTAAAGGTCCCATTCTTCGTGATCCCATTGTTCAAACTTTAGTTAGTGTGTAATGTTGCTGTTAGAGCATAAATAATACCTGTAAAATTATGAAGCTCAAAGTTCAATGCCAAGCGAGATATTTTATTTAACAGAAGTTCCCTTTCAAAGCCTACAGCGAACGGCCGGCTTGGACTACATCCTGGTACTTCCTTCATAAATGACGTCAGTAGAACAGACTAACCTCCGCCCACAAGAATACGCGAAAAAAGGGGGCGTGGTCTTGTTGCTGTCCCACGTGGAGAAGAGGAAGTGTCGCGTGGAGAAAAGGAATTGTTGCGTTTGAGTGTGTTTGTCGCCATGTCGTCGAGACGCTGTTATTTTCATCCCGGAGTCAAATCACCTTTGTTTGGCTTTCCCAGGGACGCTGTAGAGATCATTAATCGCATATATCTCCCGTTAAGAGGCGTGACCTTTCCACGTGCGCTAAGCTGCTGTCGAATCACAACACAGGAACCGTGCCACGTTTGCTAAGCTGCGGTCAAATCACAACACGGGAACCGCTGGGCACAATCAGAACTCATTACGTATTTCTGAAGGAGGGACTTCATAGAATAAAGGAAGTCATCAGCCGTTTTTAGGAGAGTGAAAACAGCGCTATACAGATAAGTAAATTGTGTTAAAAATACAGTTTTTTTTTTACACGCGAAACATGAACACATGTTATATTGCACACTGTAAACACTATCAAAGCTTCAAAAAAACACGAAGAACGGGACCTTTAAAATCTCAACAGCGAACTTGGCATTAGTTTAAATTATTCTTTGATTAGAGCTTTTATGTATTGTTTATCTACAGGCATGCTAAACATGGTTCTGTGTTTGATTTGGATACTATAGTAAAGCCAATGTTTAGTGTTCATTCTTGCGACAGATATTTGGCAAATCGTTCTAAAAATACAAAAGTAACGGTGCCATTCAGTAGCAATCACTATAGATCCGCAGTCTTTACTCTTGAGGACTGAACAGGTTCTGCTCGATCATCTACACAAAAATTGTCTGGGTCTGATTCGGGCTCAAATTGGTATGGTTTTATTGACACTATTGTACTACCCAAAG